>CM034156.1:246557703-246666275 GCA_019776745.2 Taxus chinensis | reverse complement strand
CAATTTTCCAAGAGCGTATAAATCACAATAAATACTTTATATGGTCTAGTTTGTGCAATAACAATATTCTACAACCCTGCTCCGTCTCATTTAAGTTCTAGTTGTCAAACAAGCATATTCAATTGTTTGATCTAACCTTTTTTCCACATGTCTCCACATTTGAATCCATTTTTTATAACCTTATAGGTAAGTATTCACATCCTCTAGTGTATTGATCTATCATTTATTGATTATGTTCAAATACTTATAACTTGATTAATCAAACTAGTCCCGGTTTATAAACCCTGACACCCGATTATTTTTGTGAAAATTTCCATAACAAAAATTTAATTAATGGTGAATTAATTTGTTGACCCCGACCTTTAAATCAATCTCTTTCTCAAAACCCTAGTGGCCCTAGGTGTTTTATGTTTGTTGGTTTGGGTTGTTATTATTCTAATTATCAATGGATGATTATATCATTATCTCATCTATTCTCAAACCACAGGGTTTCTTCCCTTGTTAGTAGAGCTAATATTCCCTCTAACTATCTTTTCTTCATCCTCCACATGAGGAATGGTAAAACATATACTAATTCCTACATATAAGTAATTCTCAGTTTATCAATCTTATGATCATGCAATACCCTCTAACGCGACTCTACCTTTACCTGCAAGCATGTATATTCTTTGATAGATTTTTTCTCATTTTGTCTTGTGGGTTTCACTATACTATCACATGTGATGGTTCTTGAACTATTATGAAACCACATTTAGGTCGTGATGAGACACAACACGTTATCACATTTCTAAAAAGAACATCCTACTAATATTTATTTTCTTCTTCCTTTCTCCATACATCCAGGGACTACTTAGAATATTGTTATATAATCTGGGCACATTTGATCCATTCCTCGCCATCATCTGTGTCCATACAAATATTATTCTCGCATTTATGGTACATATTTCATTAGGGGAACCTAATCCTTAACTTTAAAGTGTTCCTATGTTTATTCTTATGTCCACTATTATTCCTACATCTCCTATCTACACTCATAGTACCTCACATGATTCTTCAAACACATAGACCTTGAATCCCTTATTCATACTTTTCAGATCAAATTCTTCAATTACACAAATGTGCATCTACTTCTTCTCATGGTATGGATTCTACTAATTTTTTTCATACACACTTTTACCTTAAGTGGTTTCCTACCATTTTCCTATTGGTTTTGTTACTCCTAATCTTACTTATATGATTGTAAGATTACTGATCCTAAAGATAAAATTCATACATTTCATAAATGCTTGGACTATTTATCAAATGATAGCATTACTTACCAATCTCTTCCCTTAGAGTCTAAAATATGTCTCCCTACAATGGTTTTACAATCTACCCATGCATTTTTTTGGGGTTTAACTCCCTTGGCTAATTGATTTCTTGTACAATTCTTTATCAATATTTGAGACAAAGTATCTTATGCCCGAGTGGATAAAATGTGACAAGGTTCTAATGAGCCCATCACTGATTATGTTCTATGTTATAATACCACACCTTACTAAGATAAAAAATATGTTGGTAGATAGTGAATTACATGATCTTTTTGCACATAGTCTTCTTGTTCATTTACAAGAATCAATTATTTTTTACAATTTCAACTCCTTTGACCATATTTTTCACACCTTGAAAGAACTTAAAGCTAATCTCATTAACATGAACAAGATCAAGTATGTTACTAATCCTCGTAGAACTTCTAATCACAATTTTTAGTGGAAAACTAATTTTAAGCATAAAACTAATGATGAAAAATATGAAGCTAAAACCACTATCAATGTTGTACCTCAACCCAAAAAGTTAGAGTTATAACCTTCTCAACGTAAATTTACTAATTTACCTTATACACTAAAAACAATGCTTAAATAATTACTTGAGTGTAACCTTTTATCTCTCCCTCCACCACTTGAAGCTGATACAATCACACCCCACAGTAACATATTTGATGTTAATACCCATTAATATTTCCATATATGTGTTGGTCACTCCAATAATCATTGTATTAAGATTCTCCGTATTATACAAGGTCTTCTCTATATTGGTGTTATTTAATCTGATGCTCCCACTAAATATAAGCTTATTTTGAGTGTCCCTTCTAGGTATAAAGGAGGTGAAGTGCTGTCAATATTGGATCTTGATGGGAAAATTTCAATATTTCTCCATGTTTTCATGTTTAGAGCTTCTTTTTTCAATATTCTACCATGCTAGTTTTGTTAATTTCTTGAAAATCTTAAATTCTTGAGCATGTAGGGTTAGTGTTTGATAGTGTTGAGTCTTTCATTTACATATTAAAGTGGTGGGTTGCTATCAAAATTGAATCTTGGTGATAAAATTTTAATATTTCTTCATGTTTTCATTTTTAGAGCTTACTTTTTCATCATTCTACATGCTAGTTTTGTCAATTTCTTGAAAATGTTAATTTCTGATCGTGAATGTTAATGTTTGATAGTGTTGAGTCTTCTATTCATATAATTATGTGGTGGATTGTTGTCAAAATTGAATCTTGGTTGGAAAATTTTGACATTTTTGCAGATTAAGGGACGTTTTTTTGACATTTTTTTAGTACATGTTAAGTGCATACCCATGAGTATAAGAGCATATGCGTAACCCATCTTCCAGAGGCCATAAATTTTGCTCCCGAACTTGAGATGAATCCTTTTTTTTAAGTTGGACAATTATTGAAGTGAAATATGAAATGAAAACATAAATTTGGGATTTATACTTACATAAATGTCAAGGTTTTCCTTTATTATAAAACTGATCATTTTCTAACATGTCCTAATGTTTTGATGAATGTTGTATTTCCACGCTTTACTTGATTTAGACCAAAGCTTGTGTATACTCTTCTCTTGCACCTTTTGTTTATCTTGAGAATCAAAAACAAATTTGATCTTTATCTTTTTAACATTTAGATTAACTTATAAATTTGATTATTCATTTTGCTTAAGGGAATGAACCTTTTACAAAGTATTTTTTTATGGTCCTTTGATTTGAAGTTTTCCATTTCTATCTAGTTGGGCTAAAGTTTTTGTATGCTCTTATCTTACACCTTAGGGTGATCTTCAAAATCAAAAAACAACTTTAGTCTTCATTTTCTAACATTTTGTTAATTGGAAACTTCATCTTTCATTTTTGGTTTAAGGGAATGAACATTTATCAAGTTTTTTGTATGGTTCATTAATTGCAAATATTTCCTTTACTTTTAGTTGGATTATTTATTATGCATGCTCTTCTCTTACATCCTTGGATGATCTTGAGAATCAAAATAAACTCTTAATCCTCTTTTAAATAATGTGATTTTCTTGGAGAACTACTAATGCTTGAGTGCAAGACCTAAAAAACGCTTGTTAAAGAAAGGAGTTTGAAATATAATTTTCTAACTACAAATGTTTTGTAGGTTTCCAAATGGCAAACGAATAAACCACATTAATTCTAAAAGATAAAAAAACACACACACATTCAAAACACGTGATTTACAGGTTCGGATAAGGGTACGCCCCATCTAGTTAAAACTAGGACATAACCCCTTTATCATAAGCCTTAAGATACAAAAATGGGGGTGGTATTAGGAACCCCAAAGTAGTCCATGCAAGAGGGAACCTTTTGGATGAAATGGGAAGTACTCTTGCGCACCTACTTGACTAGTATACACATGAGCTTTAGCGCAAAGTTATATGTTATTGTGACCACAGAGAGAGTACACTATGGACGCATTTATTGCCCACTGTGTTTGAAGGGGGTAAAGTAAAGTTAGGATAATCCTTAAGAAACCTTGGCAAACTGAGGTTGCTCTTAAATAAATTTTGACACCTAGTTTAGTGAACCACCTAGGAAGATATCTTTGACTAGGAGACAACTTTGATGATTTCAAAACCAATTTGAGTTGAGAGACATTTTTCATCATGAAACGTGTGAAGCATTAGTTTTTCTTAGTTTTTCACTTGCCCTAAGGTGAGGGAAAACTTTTCCAAAGTGAGGCTAATATTTTTCATCCTCACTTGTACTACTTCCTTCACTTTCTTTTGACACTTTGTTGATCAAAATAAGATTGACCACATGTGTATTGCCAATTGATTATGTCGCCACTTTTATGTCCGTTTACACTCATCCATGTTTTCAGCTAGGTTATTAAATGTCTAAAGTGTGTGGGAACATTCTCATATCATTGGCAGTCATTTTGATCTTAATATCCATGTCAATATTGTCATCATAGTTAGGCTTGTTTCTTCACTAGACTCTTCTTTGAACGGTTACATTGTTTGTATCATATCGTCTTAATTTTGATACTTATGTATTGTTTCTTGCAAACTTGGCCTACAGTGTCTAGATTGTAGCATTACACTAAATGCACCTTAAAAATTCCTTGGTATACTCTAGCATTAGTTTGTTTTCAAACATTACCTCAATTTCAAAAGGTGTTGTTGTTACCTTTGTGCACATCGTATAAATATTATTTTGATATTAATACCTTACTTTTCCATAAAGTTTGGTTAATATATCTTGGTGTTATTGCTACATCGTCATACTCATAACTTCCAATTTTTGAGATATAGGTCTTGATTGGATTCAATATGTCTTTTAGTATACTTTGTTTGGGGATCATATCAACTTTTTGTTATTATTTACATCTTGTTCATTTCCTTGAACTTTACTTAAGTGGTGACATATTTTTGATCATATTTAAATGTCAAACTATCATTTGGAAACAACTTGGGAATTAAGTTCATTGATTGATTGGTTCATAGAACAAACTTTGTGTGATTATTTATAATGATTATTCATCATTTTGACTTGTCCATTTAGGACAATCACTTTGATCCATTGATTCTTCATTATTCTTTGGTCATTAATTTGGTTGTGTTTTGAACTTACGTGATTGTTCCTTGTGTTTATCAACCTTATAAACTCATTTCTAGGACAAAACTTTGGGTCTTTGTATCTTCTTGTTTTTACCTAAGTTCATGGTCATTTTTGAACATATATTTCAAATCTTAGAAAAATAATTTCCTATCAAGCAAATTTTGCATGAATCGAACATTGAACATCTTTCCTTTTTATCCTTAATGTTGCTAGAATTTTGATCAATCCTTTGACATTTACGCCTCCAAAATTGTTGTCCAAACCTTGTTAGATTATCAATCTTATGTCAACATGGTGTATGTTTTCCTTATCTTCCCTTTCAAAAAATTACACAAACATCACCTATCTATTTGCAAAATGTCTAGTTGGTTTCCGTTATCCTACGCTGATTGGCATGGAACTTCCTTCTATTTGAAGGATTTCAATCACACTATCTAGTTCTAGGCATTTGGATTTAGTAAATTCCAACCATGACTAATTATTGCAGGGTTTCTTATACGTATGACCATAAAGAATCAAAATTTAGGCATTCACAACAAAAGATGCACATCATGTAAACCATGTTTGGTTCTTCATGCTAGAGAACTTATTCGGGTAACCCGTTCCCCACATTCATCTCATATTCGGTGTTATGGTTTGGAAACTTCTGATCTAAATGATTATTCAAGTTCCCCCCACCTCTTTTTTTGATTATAATCCAAACATTTCCTCTTCTTTTGAGGATTCCAATCCAAATATTTCCTCTTATTCTTCTGATGATTCAAATCCAAGTACTATTCAGATTCATCAAATATGACTCCTAAATACAAAAGTCCCCAATGATGATTCACGTCCTTTCAGAAGATGTTCGAGCTCTTAAACCCATTCGCAGTGTATATTTGTAGCCTAGACATCCTTACTTAGCTTTTCCACACTTTTTTCCAGCTTCCCACTTCATTTTGTGCATGTTTTGGCCTTTAGTGCCAGGACCACCACCCTGCCTGGGTGGTGGTTCTGAAACCACTGCCCAGGTCATGAGTGATTTGGTTCCTGAGAATTTTTCTAGATTCATCATGCGTGTTTTTAACATGCGACGATTCACTTAACTTCACTTTTAGGATGCATTTGTGAACCGATTTGTCTAAAAATAGTTTTGATTGTTTGGTTCTCCTTCCCTCTTCTATTTTTGCATGTTCTTTAGTTAGTTGGAACTGCCTCTTCTTGCCTTGTGCATGAAGGCACATCCCAGCCCCAATTCTTATATATTCCATGCTTGTGTTCAAGCAAAAGGCTTGAGAATTTTTTTGTATCTTGCATAGTATTGCTGCCACAATCCTGCTAGGAATTGCATAGCCAAGCTCAGATCTCTTGTGTTATCTCTCTTCTACTTGCATTGCAACCAGATTACCTTCAAGCTACCATTGCTCAAGTGTCTTCTTCTATTTTTGTTCTTGCATTCCCAATTCCTTGGACTCATATGAACACACAAAGAAAGAAAGGAACAAACTGAGGGGACATATACAAATACAATCGGATTTGCCAAAGCTCTTGCTTATCCAGGTTGGAATTACTTGTTTGTTTGCTTCATTTTCCAAATTGTCAATTTTAATCATTAGTTTCAATTGCATATCAAATAGAGTAGTAAAATTGTTCATTTCAATTGATTAGGAAACTACAAGTAGATCAAATCATTAGAATTTTTTCTCTTTCACGTTACCAAGGAAGTTGTGGGGAACAATAGCTCCTTTAGGGTCATTATTTGTTCTTCACCTCTGAGGTAGGGTTTGAAGGGTTTTGATTAAATTAGGTTATTTTTTTAGATTTAGATTCACATATTCACACAAGTAACCAGCTACATCCGGTTGATTACTTGTCTTTAGTTTGTTTATTAGATTAGAACACATTGCTTAAAAACTAGAAAAGATAAAAAAACATTTACTTTTGTTAGATTAGTTTTCTTTCATTGTTTTTCTGATATATTGTGAAAATGCCAAAAACATAGATTATATTTCCTTTGATAGTTAGTTTGTTTTATCAAGATCATTTCAATTCATTCTACATGACCATCAATGGCCCACAACAAGAAAAGATGTATGGTTGTGATCCTTTGGTCCCACAACCCAATGGGCTGGAGTTGATAATAGACATTGATACAAGTTTACATTTGACAGTCTTACGCACACCTGCTACATTCTCTGAGAAAATAGAACAACTAAACATGCTAAACATCATAGCTAATCAAGCCTATGATTATTGGACTACTCCTGGAATAGGGTTTGATTACGTGCATGACCATAATAGGGCCACAACCTCCATGAGTTTTCGGTTGTGATCCTCAGGTCCCACAACCCAACAGGCCTGCTAACCAATTAGATATCGACATTGGTTTGCATGCATCAGTATTTAGATCATCACCACTTCCACCTGATATCATTGCACAACTTTCATTATTGAACATAGCAACCGATCAGGCTAAGACTTTCTAGACTAGACCATAAAATCATCCATAGTCCCTGTGGCTTCATTATGCCTCTCGTTCTTACTTCCATGACCTTGTCTAGAAATCTATACGAGGCGCCCATAGGTCACTTTCCGCATGTTCAACAACCAGTGAATAGAATCTCGACAGAGCTCGATATTGACTAGAGTCTCCGAGCAGTTATCATATCAGATCAATCCATCATGCCACTTCAGGTTAGGAGAGCATTCTTTTCCTTAGATTCACAGATCTCATTATTGCGTGTCGAAGATATAAGGTTACCTCATTAGCTTATCCATCATCATCACACATACACATCCATTTCTATTCTACACCGGTTGTCTCGGCATGACCTCAGGAAGTTGGGTGCGAAGAAGGTCACGTGTTGATTTTCTTTCGTACAAATTGGTGAACCCGACATGAAGAGCTAGTCTCTAAGCGTTTCCACTTTCTTCGTCCATCCTTTATTCTACAGGTATTCTTATACCCCCGAATATGTCAGGATATAATGGGTACGGTTGACACATCCCAGGTTTTGACATGTACAACTATCAAACTGGTATACCACAACAATCACCTTCACTCTCAACATGGGCAGATAACCGTTCAACTACTCAAAATCCTCTTCTTCAGGGAACCAATGTTGGTTCCTCTATGCGTATTGAGGAACTTGACCAAATCACACAGACATATCCTCATGAACAATCAAGTTCAAACAACATGAATTTCACTGGGGAAGCAAGTTCATCTCCTCAGGTATTGTTTCAACAACCCATTAGCATGTAATCAGACCAGCTCCCACATCTAGATGAGGAGTACTTATCACGATATGCCAGGAGTGAACAACACTTCCAGAATATGAACCAGGATTTTGATAGGTTGCAAGGACAAGGTGATGTTCTTTCCAAAACAATAACACTACCCCTCCAACAACTGAAAACATTGCCAACGAGGGGTGGCAGCATAGTGAACAATTCATAGCAGGATACCACACTCCTCAACAACCTCCAAAAGTTCAACAACAAGCACCTAAAAAAAACACCATCCCATCAACGGGTGGTGTTAGTTGACAAATTCAAAGAGTTAGAGCTTGCCCAAAATTCTCAAAGTTCATACGCAGGGAAAGCAAGAACTTCTCCCTATCCACAGAATTATGGACAAGTACCTACTGCACAGAACCCTCCAGTTTATATGGGCACTCCAAGCCCTGGAGATTTTCTAACTGGGATGGGCACCTTGGGTATGCCCCCTCACACCACATATGGATATCTACAACAGGCACCAGCTAGAAGTGCATTCTCAAATGCCATACCGGCTGGAAATGCAACGTTCCCTAGCTTTGTGCCTTCAGCTCCATATCAAAGTAGTCAACCCCCCTATGTACACATGTATTCTAAATCACCACAAGGGGATATGTACACTTACCCAGGTCCATATGGGAAGCCACAGGGGATGCCATATGCCCCAACCAATGTTTACGTTGTGTCATTTCAGCAACTGATGCAACCTCCACCTCCCCAACAGGGATCTTCAATGGTTGAAACATATGCAATGGGGACCTATTCTAAATATCTTAAGGAGCCTCTAGACTTCTCCATCCAGACAGTCATGCTCCCAAGACCCTTGCCCAATATTTTGAAGTTCAAAGGGGAGGGTGATCCTAACACTCACATCAAATCTTACACAATGGCCATTCGAGAGATGCTCCCATGGGACATAGTTGTTGTGAATATTTTCCCTAAGATGCTAGAAGGTATTGCTCTCGATTGGTACTATAGGATACCAGAGGCTTCAATACACTCCTTCAAGCAACTCATATCATAATTTATTAAGGCTTTTGATATGAACAAACTTTTGAGAACATGAATCAGATAATTCCTTCATATCAAACAAGAGCACAACAAGTCTGTAACCCACTTCATTCAAAGGTGGTGACAGGTTCTCTACTCCTCTGCAAGCACTCCAAATATGGATCAGACAGAGCTTTGTGATTTGTTCCTCCATTCCCTCAATAGGGAGACAAAGGAAGAAGTTCAAAAGTTCCTGCTAAGGAGCTATGAAGAGGTGCTAGAAGGTGCTCTTCAAATTGACCAAGCAGCCATTGACAGTGGTCATAAGACTTATGGAGCAAATGGAAGGTTAGTCACTCCTAACCAAAATAACCCTGGTTACTCCAACAACATAAGAAATAATCAAGGACCGAAGGTCCTTAATAAGAACTGTGGGGTCATGACGGATGGTGTTACTGACCAGCCCAAGAAGCCTAATGTTGTTAGTCCTCCCAATACAAATACTACCAATAACAACAACAATGGAAATAATCAGAGAAATAATAACTTCTCGCCCTCAGTCAACGCTGTAGATTTTAATCATCCTAAGCAACAAAAAACAACAAAAACCTCAGCAATCAAGACAAACATAGACCCAAGGCCCTAACCAATACCCAGGCGGGTATCCTAACCAATTCCAAAACCAAGGGCAAGGGTTCCCAAATTTTAACTATAACAATCAGCAACTGAACAATAATCATAATTTCAGACCACAACAAGGTGCAAACCAAAGGCCTCGAGATTATGATCCTGATTTATATTTGTGGTTTCCATAGGGTTCGCAAGCATGACACAAGAACATGCCACAATTGTAACAAGTTTTTACAACATTTTCCAGAGGATCAAAGACAATTATTTGTTGACATGTTTTTGGCAAACCCAACAACGCCAACTCAGAACACCTACATGGGACCGGTATCCCCACAGAACACACCACTCAGAATCTTTAACGATCCTCTCCCCACACACCCAAAGGATGGTAGAATAGATCCCAATGGTTCAAACAAAGGTATTGTAATAGGGACCCATGATCGTGAAGCCTCAACTTTGTCAAACCCACAAGTGGCACCTCCTTTGGATGGCTGTCAACAAACAAAAATTGTGGGATTGGTGGAGTTGGACACTGAACCTCATATTAACATTGCCACTAGAACCAAATATTATTCTTCACAGCCAATCCCAATCTACCCAACTATATCAAATGACATTCATGATACGCTAGGCAAGCCAGTAGGAGCTTATGACTTGATCAGTGATCTAACCAAGACCTTCTCTCACATTTCCTTCTTGGATCTGTTAAAGAATTCCCCTACTCACAGAGCCTCTCTATTAGAAGCACTAGGTCTTGGCCATTTGATTAACATCACCCCTCCTCTAGAGGCACAAATAAACCACATGGACTTTGATGTCTATCCTCCAGGGCATCCTGAAAGAGATGTTGGATTCATATTTGACATCAACAAGATGCCCACGGACACTGAAATAGCTCGTAGAGGTGATCCGACATTGTTTTTACAAGTTTGGATTTACAAAAACTATGTAAAGTGTGTGATGATTGATGATGGGGAAGTGGTTAACATAGTCCCCTTCTCTTTCCTTCAAAAGTTAGGTTACGGAGAGACCAATTGATCTTCAACATGAAATACACTTGAGAGGCTATGATAGCCTCAAGGCAACATCAATCAGAAATATAGTGTTTCTAGTCATCCTCGGGCCTAAGATGGTTCTAATCGATTTTTATATTATAGATCAACAAACTATAATATGATCCTTGGTCATCCTTGGATTCATCGCATGAAGGTGATTCCCTCCACTTTGTTTCAGGAAGTCAGGTTCCTACATTTAGGGAAGGTCTTTGTGGCACAGGGTGATCCAAAACCCTTCGACATACATCTAGCTAACTTGAAAAAGAGGCCAGGGGTCCACTCTGAGTTTGAGCTTCCTACAAATTAGTTAAATAAACCTACAAGCTTAGTGCCAGAGGAAAATTTGGTTCCTACAATGGAATTAGAAGTCACGGGCTTGATCGAAGGCATTCTGACAGTCAAAGATGAAACCATCATCATAGAGATAGTGTCATTAGGAACCACAACAAATATTTTCAAGCTATTGGAGAAGGATTTACCTATTCTCCTTCCATTCAATTCTATGGGTATGGGACATACCCTAGGACTCGGTTCTCTTCCAGCAGATGAAGTTTGTATGGTTGAAGTAACTGAGGTAAAAGAAGAGGACACAAAGGATGATCCAACATCCATTTTTCCAAGTAATTGTTGGAATCTCCATTTTGATGGAGCCAAGTGTCATTTTGGCACTGGGGTAAGTGTAATTCTTACCTCTCCTGAGGGAAGGATTCTACCTTTTTCCTTCAAGTTAAACTTTGAATGTACAAATAATGGGGCTGAATACGAAGCCCTTCTACTTGGTCTCATTGTAGCCAAAAGAATGGGTGCTCTTAATATTAGGGTGTTGGGTGATTCACAACTTGTCACAAATCAGATATCTGAGGTATATGAGACTAGAGCTGAGCATCTACAACTCTACAAAACAAAAGTGCTAAATCTAACAAAGGGGTTTGACTTCATATCGATTGAAGAAATTCCACGAGAACAGAACCTCCTCGCAGACTCAATAGAAAATTTTGCTTCTCGCTTCACTCCAAGCAGTGAGTTGGAAGATAAAAATTTCACGGTCTTAGTTTGTGTTGAACCTTTGGTTCGTAAAACACCGATAACTCCAATGTTGACATACATAGAAACTGAGAGCGAGTCTATCATTTCAGATCATGTTGACATTGATAAAGAAACTCTAGGATATCTAAACACTTTTGCAGAATTGCATCTTACTCATCATGAGGTTGATCTTTCCCTAATCCCACACTCTTCTTCCTATTTTGGAAATCCCATGATAGAATCTTCCCCTGGGAAGGAACTCAAAATTTATGAGGTAGGAGAAGAGGGGGATTTAGAGTTACCTCCAGCCCTACCTGAGTTTGAGGAAGGAAATGCCTCCTTAATCAAGGGAATGATCGATATAAACATCAAGAAAAAGGAGGAACCAAAAATATTGAAGATGGGATCCTCTCTAACTCTTGAGGAGGTTGAAATACATACCCATCCCGTATCCTTAAGGAGCATAAAAAAGATTTCACATTTAGCTACAAGGAAATGATGGGAATTACACCACACATTGTAGTTCACAACCTCATCACCAAGCCAGATGCTAAGCTAATTAAGAAAAATTCAAGGCCCATGAAGCCAAAGGTGGCCCTCATGGTGAAGGAAGAAGTGATGAAACTCCTATAGGTAGGGTTCATCAAGCCAGTTGACTACTCACAGTGGGTGTCTAATATCATCCCCATTCTCAAGAAGAATGGAAAGATCCACATTTGCATAGAATTTTCAGGATATCAACAAGGCTTGTCCCAAAGATGATTTCTCATTACCATCCATCGATGTTATTGTCGATGCAACAGCTAGTTTTGAGTTGTTATCTCTCATGGATGGGTTTTCTGGTTACAATCAAATCAGAATATCTAAGGAGGATCCTGCCAAAACTATGTTCATAACTCCTTTGGGAACCTACTGTTATGTTGTCATGTCATTCGGGATTAAGAACGTTGGTGCCACGTACCAATGGGTGATGACTTATATATTTCATGATCTTATACATAAGATTGTGGAATCCTACATGGATGACCTTCTGGCTAAGGCCAAAAAATGTTGCGATCACCCAGAGGTGCTTCGTATCATCCTTTCTCACTTAATCAAATACAACATCATGTTGAATCTAGAAAAATGCATGTTCGGTGTAATGGGAGGCAATATTTTTAGATACATCATATCTTCATGAGGGATTGATGTAGACCCAGCCAAAATCTGAGTTGTACTGGAAATGACTCCACCGTCAGACAAGTCTAGCATCATATCTTTCCTCGAGAAACTCAGTGCAATCTGAAGGTTTATCCCTGATTTGACCTTTGTTATTCACCCAATCAACAATTTGTTGAAAAAGGATTGTTGCATTGATTGGATGGAAGAATGCAATGAGGCATTTGAGTTAGTTAAATGGTTCTTGTTGTCTCCTCCCACACTCATGCCACCTAGGTCAGATCACCCCTTGATCCTGTATTCACGAGCTACAGATGTCTCATTAGCCTACATGTTGGCTCAAGAAGATGATGATAAATGAGAACATGCAGTCTATTTCATTAGTCAGACATTGCTTGATTATGAGACATGTTATACACAAGAAGAGAAGGAATGCCTTGCTATAGTCTTCATGACAAAACACTTAAGACATTACATGCTAAACCAAGAAACAAGGGTTATCGTTAAATCAGATCACCTGCGGACATTTCTCACACAAGGATCCTTATCTAAGAAGGTTGGATGCTTCATAACTCTGATGGGTGAGTTTGAGTTAACATTTGTTAATCAGAAATCTGTCAAAGGAAAAATCATTACGGACTGGTTGGCTGAAAACCCGTTGGATGGAGGTGATCTAGTAAATTTAGACTTTCCCGATGAGTGTGTGTATTTTTTTGAAACTAAGCCTCCCATTTCTGCGTGTCCATGGTACACTGACATCATTAATTTCATAGTGGACCATACATATCCAAAAGGGGAAACCTCACAACAAAGAAGATGGTTGCATATAATAACCACCAAGTATGTCATCTTGGAACAAGTGCTCTATCATAGAGCCTTTGATGGAATGTTGCTAAGATGTGTTGACGAAGAAGAATCTGAAAATATTCTTTATGAATCACATAGAAGAGTATGTGGAGGTCACTTCGGCAGCCATGCCACTGCTCGGAAGATACATCGGATGGGATATTTCTGGCCCATGCTAGAACATGATGTGGTAGAGTTTGTGCGTAAATGCCATAAATGTCAAGAATTCTCCCATGAGATCCACATACCGGCACAGGCTCTACAACCAATTGCAACACCATGGCCCTTTTCCACATGGGGCCTAGATTTGATAGGGAAATTCTCTCCCTCATCAACAGATGGTCATAACTTCATAATCATAGCCACATAGTACTTTACTAAGTGGGTAGAAGTCATGCCTCTTACCACCATGCCTGGATCAGTAATCACAAAGTTCATTCTGAACCAAATTATTTGTAGGTATGGGGTCCCACAAGTCATTATCTCGGATAATGGCACATCCTTCAAAAATGATGAGGTACGTGAACTATGTGAAAAATTCAAAATAAGTCACCACACAGCTTCTCTCTATTATCCTCAGGCCAATGGACAGGCTGAGGCTACAAACAAGACATTGAAATCTATTCTCCTTAAGACCATCAAGGAGAACAAACAAGATTGGCATTTAAATATTTTTCTGGCCTTGTGGGCCTATCAGACATCAGTAAGAACACTGACAGGGGAAACCCCCTTTTCTTTGGTATTTGGTGCAGAAGTGGTTTTACCACTCGAAGTCAAAATACCTAGTCTCCATATCTCATTGCAAGGAATTTTGGGAGAAGAAGGCTATTGAGAAGTGTGACTCTCTCAGCTAGAAAGTCTTGATGAGGCTAGACTCAATGTTGAACAATGACATAACATTTACGCTGACTGGATGGCTTGGTAATACAACAAGAAAGTCTATGAGCATGAAATATATGAGGGAGATTTGGTTCTAAGACTTGACAACCGAATAGACAAAAAGACCGGTGAAGGAAGGAAATTCAGACCCAGGTGGTTGGGTCCATATCAAGTAATAGAAGACTACAAAAATGGGGCATTTCACCTGTGTACACTAGAGGGTGAGGATTTTAACGAATCTGTGAACTCTCTTCACCTGAAGAGGTATTACGCATGATCCATTAGCATTTTCATATGTACATTACTACATCTGCATTGCATTTTCATCTGCCAGTTCATTTTGTAAAATTTGTGATCAAGGGACTTATTCTTATAGAAATTCCTAAAAACTTCTAAAACATTGGCAAAACATTCAAATCATACCTCTACAAATCTCCACAGTGTCATCAATTGTGCCCGAATCATTGCATCAATTCAAACAAGATAAGACAAAGCTTTGACAGTAACCATACCAAGGCCTGCATACTTGGTTCTTCTTATAGTTTCTTCTAGGTTAGGTTTCCTTGCCTATAGTCTGTTCTAGAAGATTCATGGTGTCACATCTATCCCATAAAAATCTCTTTGGAAATAAGAACATTCTAGCCATTTTTCCAAGATAAATAAGTCAAATGCAAATCCACAGAAAATTTTATTTTACACATTTCTCTGCCCTACCAACCTTCGGTGTTGAGCCTACGTCTCTTACTAGTGATGTAGGGTTGGGAAAGGAGAGAAATGACCTTACTCACCTATGCCTTGTCCATGGTGATAAGCCCATACTTCCTACTAGTAGCATGGGGCAAGGTGTAGGGGGTCTCTTTGAAAAACTTGAAAGTTAGAAACAATTCATTCAAATATTGTGAAATCATAAATCAAAACAAAGTGAGTTAGATGTCCAAAATTCCAAGAAGAGCTTAAAACCTCAAAACCATATTTTTTCAACCAAGTGGCCATCTGTGGATCTAAGTCTAGATAAACTGGAAAGTAATTCACATTCTAAACTATGAAGCAAACTTGAGTAGAGTGAGGTTGTAGTGTCCCAATTTGGTTTTGTCAAAACCTTGTCTTTCTCTCATCATTACCATTCAAAAAATTTCATAACTTGTGCCCTTTCTGGCTCTTGGTGTTGAGCCCTCACATCTTACTGGTTGTGTGGGGTTAGGAGTGGGGAAAGTTCATTCACTTATCATATCACTGTATAACCAAGTTTTTCCAAAACAATACGAAGTACCAAATATTGTTTAAAGAAACTAAAGTTCAACATTACAATGTGTTTGCATTATCATATATCAACATTATAAAATACAAAAAAATAAATCATTATGTTATCATTCACATCCACTGCATACATTCTAAAAAGCATAGAAAAGTGGAAATTATAAACATCTAGAGTACACATGTGAGATAAGCCAAAAGGAAGTCAACTCAGATACAATGGATTACCAAACCAAAAAGAAGAGTCTGTATATATCATGGTGAGTCAAGTTTGTATACAATGCCATCACGCACTAGGCATGGTCAAAACACTCTCAATGAGCCCAAAATATACAAAAAAATCATATAATGCTCGACAAAATCACAACAAAGCAATAAGAGGCCCAGTGGCCTGTCAATCCCTTTGGGATCCCTTGGATGGTGCATGGCCACATCTGGGACTCCTGTTGTGGCTATGATGATGATGGGAATGAACTGAGTGGTGTGAGTGCTCTTGGTGGTGGTCATTGGCCATCATCTCACTCTAAGAATGGATCCACCTCATCAGTCGCTCGGCTATTTCATACCCAACCACCCAAGTACGAAGGGATGTCATCACCTCCGCTACTCTCAAGACAGGTGCAAACACATCAGTATGTCTACCGACTGCTAGTGGCTGGCCTGAATCCTCAGTCAACTCGGCTCATGTCTTCCCTGAGGGGATCAATAGGGTGTCCACACACACCCATCAAATAAGCTCTCGCCACTCCTGTGTAGTCACTGCAAGCAAGAAAAGAAGAAGAAATGGTGAGTTAGAAAATTACAAAAACAAAACAAAAAGAAATACCAACTAACATTTCCAACTAACAAGTCAAGGGAAGAGTATCAACATACTTGGATCTCTAGGCATATAGGTAGGGTCAGTGGTTGTTACTGGCTATTGGTGGTGGCTGTGGGGGCCTCCCCAAAGCTAGAGGTGAGATGTGTCCCATCACAGACTCATCATCTCCCCCTCCATCTCAAGGAAATGGTCCCTCCCATGCTGCTCTCAACATATCCTAATTTTTCTGCCACTTAGGGTCACTCTCCTCCTCCTTTATATGGGCTGCCTCACCAGTCTCACCACCTAACCACTCTTCCCTCATCTCCTCTCCAACCGAATCCTCCTTGGTCTCATCTCTTGTGTACTCCTTAGATTCGGAGTTCACATCAATAGGCTCATCCTCCTCTCCGATGTGAGCTGGAGTGGCCACAATCTAGAGTAAAGGTGCTCGAGGAGCACTAGATGCCCATTGGGCGAGGACCACATTCCTAACTACAATAGGCACACCTGGGGTAACCATTGTCCATCCAGGATCTCCTCTAGGGCCCTTTCGGGCCTCCTGAATAGTCCTATATACTGGTACCACTGGAGGAAGTATGTCAACATAAGGGAGGCCAAACTGCTGAGGAACCTGAACGAATGGATGAATATCAACTCTCCCTACCCTGTCAACTAAATTTCTTGTGGTGGAGAAAGCTACCACTGTGTCACCTCCTGCCCCCATAACCCTGCCATGTCCTAGTAGGGTGTAGCAACCATGTCTACCATAGTCAGAGAGGCCACTAGCTGATGTGGCATCCAAAGAACTGACATCCTATCCACTGAACAGCCTTGACAGCTCCCAGATCTCGTACTAGCACTCCCCTCCCATAAGGGGTGATGCGCTCATAGACCCAGCTCATAACCAGTATGTGATGGCTCAATGACTGCCCCTATATCTTGACTACCTTGTACAGGTCATGATAGGTAGCTCCTCGAATGTCTACTCCCTAGACAAATATGCAGCCATGCCCCTCGATTAGTGCAATAATAGGAGCCCAGTAGTAAAGCAGTGTGTCACCTCCCTTGTCCCTGATCAATCGAGAGGACAAGATGCCCATGATGGCTCTGCGGATGATAGGAATAGGATCAGTGGCAATGGATTGGACCTTAATCCCCTTCTTCGAACCAGAAGAGACCATTGCATCCCCCATGTATGTGGCCCACTGAGTGATCTCAAATCTGGACCCTACTGTCTTCAGGGTCAATCTCCTCCCAAGTATCAGGAGTCCAAGAATGTTGTATACATCCTCCAGGGTGATGGTCCACTCACCCCTGGCACCTAGTAACCAAAAAGTGTTCCGGTCTACATCCCAGTAAGAAAAAAAGTCACACAATATGTGACTAGCAGGAGTGACATGGGGCACCCGTGCAATCCTCCAAATACCCGCCCTCTGTAGAGTGTCCATCTCAGCCTGAGTCAACTGATCCAAAATCCCTGGGAGCCAATCACACTCCCTCTCGCGACTCCAATGGATGTACTCCTCCTTCTTCTGCATCCACCAAAACATAGAAAAAGAGCAAGTTAGTAACATATATCAAAGGATAAGCTCACCAAAAACATGAAAAAACATCAAAAATCCAAAAAAAAATCAAGTTAGCATGCATTTTGGTCATTCTGTTCAGAACCGCCACCCTGCTTAGGGCGGCGGTCCTGGACCGATTTCCCAAATGCATCTTTAACCCTAGAAAATGCTCAAAAACACAAAAAAGACCATTTTGAACAAAATAAAAGACTGCCCTATGGGCGCCCCCCCTAGAGACTCATTTAAGACAATAAATTTTGAAAATGATCCCCCCTAGGTAAACTTTTTAACATTTTTACATTTTAGGTTTGAAAATGTAAAAGTGAAAAAAACCAACCTTAGAACATGTTGGGTGATCTCCCGCTTGTGGAGGCATGATCACAATCTCGTAACGGTCGTTCTGGTTGTACTCTCATCAAAAATGGTCACCGTGGGTCTAGAGCTCCAAAATCAACAAATCAAATAAGCGCAAATGAATTGGAAAATGAGTTTGTTTTGATATATATATGTTATTTTGACCTCATTTTGAGTGTATGTTTTCATAGGGCTGGAGCATTGGCGCAGGTATATCTCTATATCCCCACACAAATGGTAAGTCCTCTTGTCATTTTGATTTAGTGTTTATTTTTTGATATTTTATCTATCTACACTTGAGTCTTCTTTCCCTCTTGCAGGTATCAGGAGCTTGGATGACATGATTTTCGACACACAAGCATGTCAGGTATAGCTTCTAACTCCCCATTTCAGGAATGCCATACTCGAACTCTATGTTTTACACCTTTTCATGGCTAAGATGCTTCTCCAAGGGGGCAATATGTACACACCCAAAATTGCATGTGCTACATTGTCAGAAAAATGGTTACAAAAGTCCCCAATGATGATTCACGTCCTTTCAGAAGATGTTTCAGCTCCTAAACCCATCTGCAGTGTATATTTGTAGCCTAGACATCCTTACTTAGCTTTTCCATGCTTTTTCCAGCTTCCCACTTCATTTTGTGCATGTTTTGGCCTTTAGTGCCAGGACCGCCACCCTGCTTGGGCGGCGGTTCCGAAATCACCTCCCAAGAAAGACAGCGGTCCTGTGACCACTGCTCTATGCAGGGTGGTGGTCCTGAGTGATTTTTCCAGATTCTGTCATGCATGTTTTTAACATGCGATGATTCACTTAACTTCACTTTTAGGATGCGTTTGTGAACCGATTTGTCTAAAAATAGTTTTGATTGCTTGGTTCTCCTTCCCTCTTCTATTTTTGCATGTGCTTTAGTTAGTTGGAACTACCTCTTCTTGCCTTGTGCATGAAGGCACATCCCAGCCCCAATTCTTATATATTCCATGCTTTTGTTCAAGAAAAAGGCCTGAGAATTTTTGTGTATCTTGCATAGTATTGCTGCCACAATCCTACTAGGAATTGCATAGCCAAGCTCAAATCTCTTGTGTTATCTCTCTTCTACTTGCATTGCAACCAGACTGCCTTCAAGCTACCATTTCTCAAGTGTCTTCTTATGTTTTTGTTCTTGCATTCCCAATTCCTTGGACTCATATGAACACACAAAGAAAGAAAGGAACAAAAAGAGGGGACAGACACAAATACAACCAGATTTTCCAAAGCTCTTGCTTATCCAGGTTGGAATTACTTGTTTGTTTACTTCATTTGCCAAATTGTCAATTTTGAATCATTAGTTTCAATTACATATCAAATAGAGTAGTAAAATTGTTCATTTCAATTGATTAGGAAATTACAAGTAGATCAAATCATTAGAAAGTTTGCTCTTTGACATTACTAGGGAAGTTGTGGGGAACAATAGCTCTTTTAGGGTCATGATTTGTTCTTCACCTCTGAGGTAGGGTTTGAAGGGTTTTGATTAAATTAGGTTATTTTTTTAGATTTAGATTCACATATTCACACAAGTAACTAGCTACATCTAGTTGATTACTTGTATTTAGTTTGTTTATTAGATTAGAACGCATTGCTTAAAAACTAGAAAAGATCAAAAACATTTACTTTTGTTAGATTAGTTTTCTTTCATTATTTTACTCTAATATATTACGAAAACACCAAAAACATAGATTATATTTCCTTTGATAGTTAGTTTTTATCAAGATCATTTCAATACATTCGGTATGACCATCAATGACCCACAACAAGAAAAGGCATACGGTTGTGATCCTTTGGTCCCACAACCCAATGGGTTGGCGTTGATAACATACATTGATACAAGTTTACGTTTAACATTATTATGCACATCTACTACATTCTCTAAGAAAATAGAAAAACTAAACATGCTAAACGTCATAGCTAATCAAGCCCATGATTATTAGACTGCTCCTAGAAATAGGGTTTGATTACACTAATGACCATAACAAGGCCACAGGCTCCACGATTTTTTGGTTGTGATCCTCAAGTCCCAAAACCCAATGGGTATGCTAACCAATTAGATATTGACACTAGTTTATGTGCATCAGTATTTAGATCATCACCACTTCCACCTGATATCATTGCACAACTTTCATTATTGAACATAGTAGCCGATCAGGCTAAGACTTTCTGGACTAGACCAAAAAATCATCCATAGTCCATGTGGCTTCATTACACCTCTCGTTCTTACTTCCATGACCTTATCTAGAAATCTATACGAGGTGCCCACAGGTCACTTTCTGCACGTTCAAAAACCAGTGAATAGAATCTTGGCAGAGCTCGATATTTACTGGAGTCTCCGAGAAGCTATCATATCAGATCAATCCATCATGCCACTTTAGGTTAGGAGAGCATTCTTTTCCTTAGATTTAAATATCCTGTTATTATGTGTTGAATATATAAGGTTACCTCATTAGTTTATCCATCAACATCACACATACATATCTATTTCTATTCTACACTGGTTGCCTTCGCGTGACCTCAGGAATTCGGGTGTGAAGAAGGTCACGTATTAATTTTCTTTCGTACAGAAACCTATTCCAACCAATTCTAAATCCACATCTTCTTCTACTCACAAGACATCTAGCCCTAAGTTTACTTCATCTCTTAAGTCATATTCTTCTCTCAATCACCATCAAACATCTACTAAGTCCTCCACACCAGTTGGACCTTTTTATTCCAATCAAACCCATGTGGTCGATCAACAACGCATACCAATTTATTTCTTTCAGAACGAAGTTGGGATCATGGAATTTATAGGGTCACACGAATATATCCCTCTAACAAATTATGAGAAAGTATTCTCATTAAACCTTGATGCATTAGTGTATTGTGGGGAAAAGGTTGATTCCTTTTATCTAAAAAATAGGAAGAGCATACAACTTGATCCTCCTCTTATTCTTCCATCCTCACATTCTTCATTCTGTGATGAACTACCTAGGTCTAGTATTGAGCAATGGCCCATCTTCTCATTACCCACTTATTATTTACATATCACAATTCCTCAATTGTAATCACACTTTGGGTCATCACCTTCTTATATATATGGGCCACCTCCAAGTAGCCCTTCATCATCTACTTGTGGGTCTCCTCCAGGTAGCCCATTACCTTCTATTCTTGGGCCATATCTAACTAGCCCCTTGTCTTCTATATATGGGACACCTCCGGGTAGCCCCACATCTTCTATTCTTGGGTCACCTCCTAGTAGCCCTTCTTCCTCTATACTTAGGCAACATCAAAGTAGCCTTCCATCTTCTATTTGTGGCTCATCTCCCGGTAGCCCATCTTCTTCAATTCTTAGACCATATCATTTTCGTTCATCACATTATGCTATCAATGATTATGGCAAGACCACCTTCATTCCTCCCATAAATTCTAAATGTCCACATTCTTATCCCACTTCTTGGGATCAAACAAGTCATGCATTAGCTTATAAGAAACCTAGACAAGTTTTTTACCAAGCTAAGACCAAAATTCTGAAGAGCTCCAAAGCAACTCAAACAATTATAAAATTCAAAATCAAACACAATTCCAAATGTACACCAACGTACACATCAAGTATGGCACAAAGTGTAGAAACCTATGGATAGGGAACTCAAACTCCCACATACAAAACCCAGGTTTCAAAAAAAATCACAATCATTTATTGAGTGTGAGCTCACCACGATCATCGAGATCAGGGATAATATTACACTTGACAAGAAAACACACTTAGTCTCTCTTATCAAAGAAATTGTGAACATTGTTGTTGGATCCTATCACGCAGAGTGACATATTTCATTTCAATAACCATCAAAAAAATTCAAAAATCATAAAATAGTTCAAAAATACAAAAAAAAATGAAAAAACATTAAAACATTACAAAAACAAAATCAAAGGTACAAAGATCAAACATTGTAATCAGGTATTGTGTACACATGGATGTTCTTTCTTCCCTTTCTTTCATATTCCTTTGCAACTCATCCACCATTTTCATGCCTTAGATGTTCTTTTGGTTAGCCTATTCACACACATTTTGCAACATTTATCTCTATGGTATCTGTTTAACCATGGTCTTTTATCACCTTGGTAAATTAAAGAACAACTGACCTATTAGAGATCCTATCACAATTCATATTTTATAAACTTATTGCGAAGAAATTTTGGATATATTTGTTGACACTAGTCAATGTCATCATCACAATCACTTTCATATCCTTTTATCAAGCCATTAGTGGTTCTTAACCCCTTGTCAAACAAGATAGCTGAAATAAATTTTCAGAAAGCAAAAGAATCAAAATTAATTAATCAAAAAGAAAAATCTAAAAGTAAAAGCAAATTAATATATAACTCTCTCTTGGGGTATTTCCAATCATCTCTACCAGGGTTATGGATGCCTGACTGGTAGTAGAGAAATCTTGTTATTATAATCAAATGCATCTCTTTCGGAGCTATGGACGCCTGACTGGCAGCAGAGCAATGTATGGCTCTCCTTCCATAATACGTTCACAAATCACCTTTCAAACTAAATCATTCCTACACATTGGCTAGTGTCTTCATTTACTGTCTATCAACTGTTTCCTTCAAGATGTAGTTCATTTCCACGTGCACACATGATATCTCAATGAATAAACAGGATTAGTATGTTACCAAGTGTTACTTTTTAGACCTTTTTCAAACTCTTTCTTTAGCGCATGTCTTGTCTCATGATTTGTGCCTTGGGATAATCACTTTTTCATCGACCGCCTTCTAAATATTTTCATAGCATCCTCTATTCTTTGAAAATAATTTAAAACATCCATGTGTATTGGATGTCCTCTTTGCCATGTTTACCGACATTTTTTTCCCCTTTTTAATAAGATAATTTTCTACTTCCTTTCTCTCATGTGTTTAATGGCCTGCTTTTGATGGGTGTATCCTTTCTCCTTCATGATTGAACCTATTTTATATTGGCCTTGATCTTCCTTCTGCGCATTAAGATTTTTCCTTTTAATGATCCCACCTAATCGATAGGGCATATCGCATCTTCACTTTCTCATACGCATGGAATTCTACCCTTGTACATCCCATCTATCGCTATGGGAATCCATGTCTCTTGGTTTCATGTACATAGCTTTGGAAAATGGTTAGAAAATCCAAAAACATTCAAATATGTTGAAAATCACAAAACCATTCAAATATGTTTCAATAAAAATCAAAAACAATATAAATCATCCTACAAAATGTCGCTCTTTGGTTCCTACATATTCTTGTGTGCGACTTGTGAGTCATCTTGATCTACCTCCATCAAAAAAGTTAGTTTTCTTACTATGTCTATACTCTGGGGCACAACGAGTTGTTTGGTACTGTTTCATAGTGCATAATTTCTTTTCATAGGACCCAAGTGTCCTCCTTTATTCCCCTTGCATGTATCCTTGTTTAGGGTACCATATTTTAACCCTTGTCGTTAATTCACACAGGTCATAATCAAATCTTGATAAAAAAACATGGCATTATGCTTCTCTATTAGGTTATCTTGTTAACTTTCTCGTATTGCATTGCATTATGTATGTTGCAGGGAGTTAGGCATATTTTACTTTCTCGTATTGTATTACATTTTGTATATTGCATGGTTTTGGTGTTTTTAGCTATGGACATTTGTTTGTATATGGATTTTCATGTCATACTACACTTATTTTCATTCTTTTTAATAAGTACTGATGACATCGATCATAATCAAAATGATGAAATAAAGTTGGTTTTTACATCGGTAAGATGATAGCTATATCCATCTCTTTTCATCTTCATTTTTCTTCCATATCACTCTCCTTCTATTAACACTTTTCTTCAAAAACAACTTAAGGAAATAGGAATCAATTCTTCTACTTCTTCTATTATGTTCTTTCATCTTTTCGATCATCGATTGCCCTCTTTCATCACCCCATCAACACTCAAGGGGGAATTTTTCATTCTATTAATTTTTTCTTCTATCTCTTTAAAAGAAATATTTTTGTACTTGTCTACTATCTTTGAAGTGGCGCCACTTATGTAGACACCTAAAATCCACTTACGTAGGCTTTAATGCTAATATTGCACTAATTATCCTCTTTCTCGTAATTTCCATAATAATTAGTGTTTTTCTGCTAATTAGCTAACATTCCTCTTCATATCCATTAATTAACAACCTTTCATTAATTAATTAGACTTCATATCATTAAGGATGTCGATTAACAAAATTTCGTTAATTAATATCCGCTTCTACCTGGCTTAATTAATTACGCTCACAACTCTAAATCAATAAATTAACATTCATTGGATCAAATTACTCTCTTACATCCTATAAATCATACTAATTTTCCTCTAATTAGATTCTATAAGCTTACCTCTACCTATTAATTAATCACCTTTGATTAATTAAAACATCCCCCAACTCCCATGACTTACTAATGACAAATTAAACTCTTCTAAATCAAGATTACCTTTTATAAAGCAACCTTATTCATTCATAATCTTTTTTACCTTTATCCCACATTCATTAATTTGCTAGCCTTGCCTCTTTAGGCAAGTTATATAAAGAACCCTCCTTCTTACCTTTCTTCTTACACCATGCTTTGAATAGTGAAAACTAGAAGCATTTTGATCTTGAGCCATTCTCCATTATTGGAAATAGCTTCTCCATCTTACATCCTTTCAATCAAAATTGAGTAATATGGGAAGATCCAAAATGGCCTTGTAGCCATTCTTGGTGAGATTCCATTCTCAATCTTTGAGATCAAGTAACAATCCACTTTGATTGCTTATCTTCTTCATAGGTTCATAGTTTAAGTTATCAATCATAAAGAGTAGGAAATAGCTTAACATGTACTTTCATTTATGCATTGAAGAAGCATTTCCTTTAAGCTCTTATCTTGATGGTTCATTGTTTAATTAGTATTTTATTTTGAAGCTATGTAGATATTAGTTTCAATTTACATCTTAGTTAATAAAACATGAGCACATTTGGCACGCCCGGTGGTACTTACTTCATTTTCCTTTGCACTTAATTTCAAGTTTTTGTAGTTAAGTTTTAATTTTGGTTACTAACCCTTTTTGCATCCAGGTATTACATTAACATCTCTAAATTAGGGAATGATGTTATATATTTTAATCAACAAAGTGTGTAACATTTTACTCATAGGAAACCCAAACTTCCCAACTCGAGACATGTCACTGAACATGATAGAAATGTTCAGGTAAGTCGGTATTCACTTAAGATTGACTGGATGGAGGTGGTCATTTGGAATGACTGATTCACATAATACTCATATGGGTTTTGGGGTAAAATAATTACAATGTCCTGATACAATGAATCAACCCTTATAGGTCAAGTAATTAAACTTAGATATCATTTTATAAAAACGCAAGGATAGGTATATACCCTTTATTTTAGCAAGTTCAGCGCATATCAAATAATAGTAGTGTCACAGTTTCATAATATATTAAGCATCTAGGTACAAACCAGATTTAATAGAATATTTTTCATAATAGAAACCCAAGAGAAGGGTTCACAATAATTTAATCAAAATAACAAAACAAAACTTTCACAATCAATATTATAACTCTCGAAAATATTTTCTTGCCTAGATTTCATTTTCGAAACAAAACAATAAAACCCAGTAGCGTTTATCATGTTTACAAACTAGCTCGAACCAGATAGCATTGCAAAAGATCATTCATGTAAATATCAAATGGAATAAATTATTAGGAGGGAAATAGATCATTTCATGACTGAGAGTACAGTGAAACCCTGGATATCTTCTTAGAAATGTTTCCTTTATTTTCTTTGTCAATTAGCTACAATAGCTCCCACAGTCGAGCAGAAGTATTTTAAGAATGGCTTTCCCCTCAACACCAACACACTCCTCACATATTTGCAAAAATAACAACACAAAAGCTCATAAATTTATAAAAAATCCCTTCAAAAAAAATAGTCCATCGATTGCATGCACAATCCTGCAAGCTCAACAAAAACCCCTAACTTATCAAACTTGCTTCACCTAAAAAAGAAGTTTCTAAACATATAACTTTTCCCATATTTACAAACTTCCCCAACTAAAAATATCTCCACAAAAATCATAGAGAAATTCACATGCACAGCTCTCTATCGGGCTTTACAAACAAAACAACCAAATGGAACCAGCATGCACTTAGCTTCCTCTAAAAGATTCTTGTCTATCCCGATAAACTTTTAATGCCATTTAATTTTCATAACTCCCCTCAAGTGCCACGATGGTGGTTTTGGAAAATTCACCACCACCCTCTATATCACCCTTTAAACTTAGTGAGAGTTTTCTTGTGTATATTTGAACTAAAATAATAAACCTTTATATGCATAGTGGGTTCATAAATCCTTCGATATATCTAGCCTTCCAACTTTACATATATATTTAATAAAACAAATTTTGCATGGGTCACCTAGACCATTAAAATAATTATTCTCAGTATAACCTGAGATAAAATGTTATTTTCATGTTTAGAAAACAAAATTGAATAGTCAACAATTACTTCATTTTGATTCAAGGGTCTGTCGACACTAAAATTTTCCTCCGTAATTTCTATTTCATTAATGTATGTATTAAGAATATGATGTTGTTAAGTATAATTAGTAGTAGCGTATGATAGAAGATAACGGCACCGTCAGTACGGTTCCACCAATAATGTGGAGTATGGTAACAGTCAAAGTACAATAGGAATGTTGTAAAAAGTAAATATTTGTCGTAAGTGGTCCGGTAATGTTAAAATGTCAAAGTTTGGGTAATTAGAGAAGTAGGGTCTACATGATTAGGAATTAGAAATATTATATTGGTAATAAAGACAAGGAGTGAGGTCATAAATATTTTGTGTATTTTATTTGTAAAAATTCTAAAAAGGTGGAACCCATGTAAAATGATAAGGTTTATCTTATCTTAACAGATAAGCTTACATGTACAGATAAGAGTTAAGGTATGGAATATGATTCGTTAGAGTGGATTTCTTATCCTATCTTAGAGATAAGATGGATAAGCCTGGAAGTTCTATAAATAGAGAGGCCACCCCCCTCATTTAGCATAGAAGGAAGTAGTGAGAAATATTGTAGGAAGTGTGCGAAGGAAGCCATCAGTTTAAAGTGTGTTAAGAGGTGTAATTGTAAAGTTTCTCCCATAGTCTTGGTGAAAGGCAAGTGAAGTCAATAACACTTGAAGTACCTCATGGGTGAGATTGTAACAGTTTCATGTTAATATTATAATTTATTTTGATATTTCATATTTGTCATCATTTTGTCTTATCATAGTCGATGGTATTCTTGTGTTATGTTGTTGTTTTGTTTCTAGATTACATCCACCAAACTAAAGGTTGTGCATTAGTAAATAATCATAGCATGAGGATTTCCCGGTGAAGAATTATCATAGTGTCGGATTGGTGATGACTGGTCAAAACTTATAACATAGTAATTATACCCATCTCATAGAATAATTGACCGTGGTAAGGTCTATAGACCTTTAGTAAATAATGAAACAGATTTCATCAAAAACATTACCTTACCCACCAACCTCATTATCAACTTGAGGTTATTGACTTTTCATAATAATTTTCACTTCCTTATGGTCTATGACCATCCATCCCACTTGTAGAAAACAATATAAATTCATGTTAGTGGTAAAGGTATATAATCCTCTAACATTCATATTGTCATTCCACGAAATAATTCCTTAACATATTAATTCATTGACTGAATCATAAGGAAGGTTACTATAACAAATACTTTATGCTTTTATGTTTCATGCTAGTATTCATAACCAAAAACTTTCATCAGCCATTATGGTCCTTCCAACATCATATCAGCATATTCATGGAGAAGTGACGAAAAAACAGGTCATCATAGGCAAATTAAATCCATGTAATTGATTAATTAAATTGTGAAAATATTTCCTTCAACAAGGTATAATTCAATATTCATTCAAGCTATAGAATCTAACAGTGTACCAAAAACATCTTACTTATCCAAACAAGCACATACAATCCTCAAAGAAAAACAAGAATATGTCATAAATGCTAAACATTTTACTTATCAGGTAATGATCGTTGTTGTGTGGTTGCGCATGCAATCATGTGTGCGTGTGTATAACCTTTTCAGAATATACATGTGTGTGGGTATCTACATACTCATCTATGCAACAGGGTTCATTTCCCTCCTGCCTTCATAAGTCATCTACCATCTATGACTTATTCTTTCAACTAGTAGAGTAAATTTGAGGGATGTGACAAATTACAAATATTTTCACTTAAGTGAATTGGATAAAATACCATGATTGCATACAACGAATAATTATAAGAAAGTGAGAGAAGAGGATAATGAAAGGGGATTGATTGAAATTGTTGAATAAGTTTCTTTTTATGAAAAACTTATTGACGATCATCACCATCTCCTCATTTTTCATGATGCATAGATAACTCAGGATGCCAAATGCGTATTTAGAAACACTACTTAAAGATCCCTTGATGTGATCTCAAGATGACCACAAGAATTTCTCATGATGATCCCCTTGATGATTGATTGATCAATTCCTTTATCTTACATAGCTCATTTATCTCAATGAGCCCACTCCAACCATCTCATCGAGCTTTCTAAAGATCATTTCATTTACCAACTCATCTCACTACAACTAAACTTACTCACCCAACTTGCTTGACCTAGATAACTTACATAGGCTCTTCATGAAAAAGGATGATTTCTTGACTAGCTCACCATCGCAACCAAACCAATCAAACTCACTACAAATAGCTCAGCTTAATACACCCAATTAACCAACTCGCCGAGCCAACCAGCTCGTTGTAACCAACTCATCCAACTCACTGGATCACCCAGCTCACCGAGCTTATGTAAGACTTCTCAACCTTCTTACTTCAACCAACTCATCTTGATGATGTGATAATGTTTTCAAGCCTAGATGATAAGCATTATGACTTATTCTGATGAATCAATGGATTCCTTAACACACTTTGAATTATTTCTAGTTGCTCAGTAATCCATACTTTTCTCTATTATGCTTCACCATGCTCTCGGGCACAACTGAGATCAAGAAGATGCTTCCAAAACCCATATAGAGGTATCATTTCCTTGTTTGAGATATGATATCATTCCATAACCTATGTGAAGATTCCAAAAAGTGAAAATATGAGGGAAAATGGATCCATGTGCAACTTTCTACACCAAACATGGATACTTTCTATTTTTAGCAGGTGGAATCAGGACCTGCTATTTTGGGAATTTTAACTTATTTTGCTCAAATGTGAACTTATTGATCATCTAGCATGCTCAATTTTCCTCTGTTAAAGAAAATTTTCTATTTTCGGAAACGTTTTATTTTTTAACAATTGCCTTTGATTTTTTCTTTATTTTTCTTTTTTCCTTTTTTGACTGAGTTTTCCTAGTTTATCATTTGCACCATTTACTGAGTGCACTATTCTAAGGGGACTTGTCATTTTTAGTAATTTACTATTTTTATAAAGTGAGGATGATAGATACTAAATTATTTTTGAAACTTAATTTTTCCAGCTCTGGTTGCAACAAAAATTACGTCACTGGATTAGGCTCCTCGTTACGATCTCGTGCTCCAAATTTCAGCTCAATTTGCCCACCAAAATGCCCAAAACCTGAAAAAGAAGATGGTAGGGAATCAAACTAGGGTGGTTTTCCATTAATTAATCAATTCATCATATTCTCTTCTGCTTCCATCTTCTTGAAGGTAACTGGATTGAATAGCATCTGAGAAAATTTCACCCGATTTCGAACACTAGTTTGAAAGATATAAGCTTTTCAAATTTTGATGCATACGGTGGCTCGAGATGAATTTTGACATGATTTCTGGAAAATTTGTAGGTTTATGGGGGTTCTTAATTATAATACATGGTTTTATGAGAAAAAAATGAGATGGGTAAAAGTCACTTTTTGTTTTTACAACTTCCACCAGCACTTTCACCTCACGGGAAGAAGAGGTAAGAAGAAGTGTATGAACAGTTAGATTATTTTTTATTTTTTTACCAATCTGGGGGTGGGGCACATTTTTATGTCCCAACGATCCCCACTGTCTTGGGATATTTTGGAAACTAAAATTTTCCTTTCTCTATGATCCTAACAAGTGTCGGGAAATAATTTGGGGAGATGAAGAGATGAGCGATAAGCACTTTTAGCACTTGAGAGAGAAAGTTTTGAACATGTGGTAAACCTGGAAAGGGGCTGAGGGTAGGGAGAATTTTAATTTCCCAAATTTCCTGACTATCCCATACAATTGGGACAATAGGGGCAGAAAAATGTGCCCAAGGGTTAAGAAGCTCAATATTTATCCAATTTTGCATACTTGATCACTAAGCACCCTGTCGGAGAGGAACAAGGTCACATGAGGATCCAAGGGATTAATTTTGGTGGTAGGGCACATTTTTTTTTCCATATTGTCCCTATTTTCCCCCAATTTATTGTACATTTGGGACATTTGGGACAGCTGGGACAGTGCGGACACCAAAATGTGTCATGCCCCCAACTGCAAATTTGACTAACTCCCAGAATCTTGAAATGAACTTTATCGGAGTTGTAGGAGGTATTTTTGGGTGAAATTTTATATCAATTTGAATCTAAAAACCATTTTGGGATCAATGGTATGGATTTACAGACTTTATTCTTCCTCCTTCTTTAAAAAAAATAGGTTTTTCATTCGGGACCGCCAGGTGAGTCTGTATAAATTGCTCTGACGTAAGAACATCCTATGCCTTGAGAAGAATATGATTTTTCCATAATATAGTTAATTTAAATATATTTAAAAGGGTATTTTTTTCCTCTTGAATCATCTTGAAGCTCCCAAAATCTTCCATTGAAGTTAGGTGTTGATTTCCACTGCTTACTCCTTGCACCTTAGAATCCTGCATTTGCACAACTTGTTCCTAAACCTCTTTAAAACTCCAAAATATTCCTAAACCTATTTCAATATATTCTTATCTCCTACATACCACTTCCTAGTGAATTTTATCTTTCAACTCTACCCCATAGGACACACACCTGTCCTAAAAAGGATAAAAATAGTCTTTCTAGGCCTACCGAAGAATTCTCTCTCAGAAGCACTGTACTGAATGAATTGAATGACCATGTTTTTACATTTCCAACATCAAGGAAAATATATACAACACATATGATTACTTTCAAGGATCGAGGATAGACATGATGTTGAGATCAGATTGATCTGGATAGGTGGTTCGAGAAGGCTTTCAAGCCAAAAAATTAGACACTAGGGTATAGTTGTCATGTTTCAACATTGAATTTTTCCCCTAAAAAATATCATGACAACACATTCATAATCTCGATGAACTCTATAGTGATTCTCTTAATGAAGAAATCTGACCCCTGAAACAATACCATGCTTTCTTGACCCTCTTGTACACGATGAGAACTTGAGACAGTTTCCCGCACAATACAAACATGATGACATTTCCTCCTAGGAACGTAGTGAAAAATTAAGTGTGAGGCCCAATACCTTTCAACTTAATATGGGTGAAGTTAAAATGGATAGATTAAATGAATTTTCATTCACTTTATAATCAAGCACCTTGTATGAGATGAAGAAAAATGTCCTTCGGTACTAAAATACACTTTGAGACCAAAATTGGGAACCGAGGGGGTTTGCTTTCCACCTAAGTTATAAATAAAATTTCAATCCTTTGTAAGCAGGAATTTTTCCCCCTCACTCTTATGAGGAAAGCTCCTGATTCTTTCTCATATTATGATGTAAATGTTAAAAATAACCATGTGATTTGAAACAAGTGACAATTTACTTTGAGAGAATACCCGATGGAGACTTAACAATGATTGTCATCAAGTTTCTCATTATTAAATATTTTTAACAATCCAATTGAGTGTTTTGTGATTAAAAAAACCCTCCCACATAGACTAAATCTAGCCCACAAATGATTTATCCTTCTTCATTTTTTACTTCATATCATCATAATCCATGTGCTCCACTGAAATTGACACGGGCCTGTATCTAGAGTTTCAAAGCTTCTTCTTGTATTTTTATTATCCCACTAGCCTTAGAAAGTGATAGGAATTCTATAGTGCAAGTGAAAACAGATTCCGCAACCATTCCCAAAAACCCGTAAGTTTGAGTGCAATTTGGTGTTACGGGTTATTGATTTCATAATTTGGGAAAATTTTGAGAAAATAAATTCCAAATTAGACGCGGTGTGATTCATTAGAAATATAATCCCAAGGCAAATTTCTTCAAATTTTCTTAGATTCTCTTTTCAGAATAAGTGAGGAATTTGAAATTGGGTTTTGGTTATGAGGAAAGCTTGGTAAATTGTGAACATGAGAGATAGGGGAAAAAAATCATCTAATCATTCCATGAGAAATTATGATTCATTTTACCTCATCATAGGATAATTTTGAATCTCTTAGGGATATAAATGGATGCTCTAAATTTCAAGGAATTCTCTCATGGGGTTTGATAAAATGAGTCAGATCAATTTGTCAAGGGTGCAAGGTTTTGAAGGGATTTCGGATCTGTAGGAGAGTTTTGATTATATATTTTTATTTATTCCACTTTAGATCATGAATGGAGGTTCAAAATAATGAATTTATCATAGAAATGAGTCCTCTAAGTTTCAAATGATTCCTTTGTGGGGTTTGAGAGAAATCTAGCTTACAAATCTTGATTTTTTGGATTGTCAAAATAAACAGTCAACAATAACTTTTTAACCTAGTTTTCTTGTGCCATGAGTAGTGGATTATATTGAAGGTGTTCACACAAGTAATATCTTGTTCAAATTTGGTAGCAAATGAGTAGAGGGATAGGACAAATGAAGGAAACAAGATTGAGGTAGCTAGGGAATCAAATCATGTTTCTTGTTGTTTAGATGAACATACCAGCTTGAAAGGATCTATAATGGCTTCCACTATGTATTTTTTACGTATGTTTTAAGTTTGAGTTCTTGAGACAAGAGGAGATGCACTTTCATGGTGGAATTTGGAGTGGAGGAGGAACGTGGTGAAATGGAAGGATGGGGGAAGTGTAGAAGTGAAAATTTGGTTTCTCATTGCACTTGGGCACCCTTTTTGGGTGCAATTACATGGTGGAGGTTGAGGTGCACCATGGAGGGTGGATGGGGTGATAAATAAAAGCACATGCACTTTTTTCAAGCCCTTTTCTTATGTTTATGAGTTGGCATGGCATGTATGCATGCAAGAATCAAATCAATAAGGGAATGACACACTTTTAGGGTGTAATTGCACCTCAAAAGTGCACCCAAGGTGAAAATGGAGTGAAAATGCGCACTTGGAGTAAGATATGGGACCCACCATCACTTAAAACTATCACTTAACTTATTCATGTGCACTTTTTGGTTTCCACCTTATGTTTTTAAGTTATGAAATGGACCAATGAGAGTGAGTCACACATTTTAGGTGAAATTGCACCTAAAATATTCACAAAGGGTGCAAGATCACACCAAAAGTGCACCCAAACACCCAAGGACGTGTTTTGGAACTTGATTTGAACCCCTGACTAATTCCCATAAATTGTTTTCTTCACCCCGGGATCAAATTTTCATGGATTTTGGTCGTCCAATATATGAATTGGCATGGAAAAAATCCACTTAATCCAATTAAAACATTTTTAAGACCTTAAAATTATTTCTTCATCAATTTTTAACTATCCCCTCTCTTTCACCTAAAGTAGTGCGCTAGTGAACGGGGTTGCAGAAGTAGTTTCCAACAAGTGTGGGCTAAACCAAATTATAGATCCTAAATAAAACTGAAAATAAACCCACTTGATATTTTAATAGGATCAAAAATACTCCTTAAGTTCCTATAATATTTTGTGTAAAAATCCAGTGCAAAGAGGCCACCTTGAATCAGTGTCTGAAGAGTTTATCCCTTTTTAAGTTATCAAAACTTTGTCACACATAGTCCATCATGAATTGGGATCCAACATATTTCCAATTCCTAGGATATGAGCTCCCAAAACTTCATGAGGCTCTTGAAACATTCCATTGAAGTTGAATCTTCAACACAATCTACACACTCTTTTTTCTCAAAAAGCACTTGTGAGGAAAAATTTCCCAAGATCATCCAAAATTTTATAGAATGCTTCTTAATTCATATGATCATGGAGAATACTTTTATACCTTTCTATTGATTATAACTGGGAATTGTGAAATACTCTGAGGCTCCCGGAACCTTTCTCAGAAGTTGATCTTTGAAAATGAGAAATTTTGACAATTTAGGTAATTTGTGCAGTTTTAACCAATCTGACCAAAAAGGGAAAAAATCAATTGGGTTTTCATATAAAATGTAATGAAATTTTACATACCAACAAATTTTTTATGCTTGCACACTGAAATTTTAACACATTTTGAGAATACAATACACAAAATCAATATAAAAACATTAGTTTGCAAGCCCAAACCTCACTTTGCATATTTTCTACTCCTAGTCAAGGTCGTAAAGTTTTTTTAGGAATTTATATCCAGTCCTATCCCATATGTATAGTCTTGGACCGACATGTCCTCCAACAATGCTTTCAAATAAATATCTTTTATCGGGTCATGTACTCCATCTGGGTCGGTCTTTCTTAGATAAATGATCTACGGAACCCTCTATAAGCAAGTACACACTACCTCATTTGCTAACCTACAAATCCTAAGGCAATGAACTAGAGCACTTACTTCATACACTTGCAAAAGGCACCTAAATATCTCTAAATATCAAAATATCACATCTGAAATCATTGGGGAAGCACCCACATCGGGTACAAAGCTATAAACTAGGTCAATTATAGTCTTTATTTTTACACTAAAAATCCTAGATGCATTGGCACATCACTCAAATAAATATGAGTGCTCACCCAAAGCACGCAAAGCTACCAGGTCCCTCTTTGTTACTATCTTTCCAAGGTGTTAGCATACATGAACATATATGTTCCATAACCATAAAAAGTAATAAGGTAAAGCATAATTTATTTAGATCATAATCATGATGTAAAATAAACTAAATATGAATCAAGATTAGATTTACAATACAATAATCATGAATAGATACATCAAAAACTAATATCCATCGATAATGATCCATTATATTAACTCATCACAAAACACAAAAGCTGAATACACCATAAGTATCATCACAAAGTCATGCACACAAAATTATACTAGCAACATAACTCTACTAAAATCTAGTCATAATCATAAACAATGCAAATCGATACATATATATAAGGGGTGGGGACTTTCCCTTTATCTCCCATGCACTCTCAAATTAGGATGCATGATAGAAATAGACATCCTTCACTACCAAGGTAACTAAAGAAGCATGCAAGCGTCACCTAATAATAGATAATCTATAATTAACTCCATATCCAATCCTATTGTTATCTCCCATGCTTAAGTTTGAACTGCAAGTTCCTTCCTAAAAAATAGACTCTTCTTGACTGTCAAATTTCCTTGTGTGTTGCACACTCCATGTCTATATTTATCCCAAAAATCAAAAAGTTACTAAGTCCTCTTCCTTCTTGTAGTGATCCTTTCACACCCTTTGTTCCATCTTCCACGTGTAAACTATGTCATCCACAATTCTCATCTTGTTCAATCCTTCACACATTTCCTCTTTAACGCTCACACGCACACCTCTATATACTCAAACACTTAGTCATTTTTTGGTACCCAAAATTACCCCACACTAGGTATATTTTCTGTCCTTGGAAATACTCTGCTTGATCCCAAAAATAATGGTAAAGAATTCTCCAATAATCAAAGAATCAAATAATGTCTGCACAACTTGTGCACCAAATAATGAAAGAATCTACGTTTATTGGGAAAAAAGGAGGGGAAATTCCTTATTCACCAATGCTTCCAATGTTTTCCATCCCTCTAATTCCTTTTTTTCTTGAGTAAAGGCATCACCCATAATGGCACGAACCTATACAATAGTCAAGTCCTCACCCCTTATCCTCATCATTTTGACCAGAGTCTCCAGATTTTTCCTTGCATCAACTAACGTGCATCCATCTTACGTGTAACCTGGGGGTAGAGTTATTTTAACTTATTATTAATTGAGGCTCTTAACAGATCAATTACCTCTTTTTCTCAACCTTAGCCAATATTATTTCCCATTCTTCCATGTTTCCTTTGTTCTAAGCCTAGAAATCTTTTAGATCTACTTCATCCTTCACAAAAGTAGTCCCACTACATGATCTCTATCTTCATAATTTTCATAAACAACTTCTTCCATATGAGCAGTTACCTTCCATGCATCAATCAATTCATTGTATTGTGTTATGGTGGTTTCAATTTTTTCTTTTTCCCATTTCTTTTGCTATGCCAATACTTCTTCTATAGATTCTAATGCAAGAGGTGGCTGTTGAGTGGTAATTATGTGTGTTAGATCCTCTAGACAATGAAAATATGTTTCATACTTGGTTTCATCAGGAGGGGCCAGATTCGGGTGCACTAGTAAGATTGCATCAGCTATGCATCATGCCTTCTTATATGTCACGAGCATACGCCCTTTTTCTTCACTCAACTCTTCTTTTAATTGCGCAATAATTTTATCTTTATGTTTTATCTCCTTGTCTCTTTCTCTTATTTCCTTATTCTTATCATCCATATCCCTCTACATAAATTGTATTTAGTTGTTCTTATCAAAAATCCTAGCACCAACCTCCACCAATAACTTATTCAGCACATTGCACACTTTTTCATCTAATAACTACTAGGAATCAACTATCAGATATGTATCACTAGAGGTTACCACATCTCGGGTATCTATTAATGAATGAGCACTTACCTCAAACTCTAGCTCATCGATATATGGGACTCAAGCACCCAAGATAACATCTTCCTTGTGCACAATAGTGCCTCATCCCTATGGAAAAATGACCAGTAAAATAATTGATCTGGAGGTATTGTGCTTTGATACCTAGCACACAAAAACTTTACTCGAGTATTCAACATATTTCATTATAGGACCCTGTGGAGTGTACCTTTTCCTCCTATTCTTTCCTCAAACACCCTTGGGGAAACCTACTACAAGATATGTCCTCACGCTTAATGACTCAGTCTTTCCTTCACTCCTTTCTCCTTCACCTCGCGCCACTTCATGCTCCACTAGATGTTTTATAATTTTACAACTTCTTTCTCCAATTTTTTCTCTAACTCAGGGTAGGGTGTGCACCTTGCCCCATGTTCTATAATTGGTTCCAGGTTTTCTTTTGTGGTTTGTGTGACAAGTTCCCAATACCTCCTTACATCCACATCCATAACATGGGTATCCTAGTAGTGCTCGCTCTGGCCCTCTGCATCTGATTCATCAATGGTGTACACATGTGGGCTCAACTTTCCTACCAACTCTTCCTCACTTTCAGCCTCTTCTTCTTCTTTTTGGCTCTTTGTCTCCTCAGAGTCTGATCTAGGTACTATCCTTTATTTCTTCTTTACCGGAGACCTTCCTTTAGTAGGCTTCCTTCTCAGATATGTGCTTGGCCCCACCTCCTTACGTGTTGATGTCTTCCCTACACAGTTTGCTAGAAACAAGAGTCTTATCTTTACTTCCTCCCTCACTACCACTGATGGTGGGAGTTTCTTCACACACTCATTTATTTTGTTCAACCTTATTCCATGCATAGAGGGCTCCTTGGGGATAGTCACATCATCTTCCATGAACACTCTTTCTACAACCTGTGGGCTTATATATATATATATATATATATATATATATATATATATATATATATATATATATATATATATATAATGCGGCTAGAAAAGCTATTGACAATGTAACAAGTTTATATAAATGAATGCTATTTGATACATAATTCTCCTCATAGGCTCTCTTCTTGGGGTAGACAAGCATCTGAAGCATTTCATCTTGCTCCTTATCTAATTTTTTTATATCAATTCTCAACTTTTGCATGCTTCCTTAAACCTATTTACAACACTCTGAAAGTATTATGTTGTAAAATAAAATGGAAGTTTGCACCATGGGCTCTTAGTACTCATCATTTAATGTGAAGCTCTCAATGCAAAAATTTTGATACACTATGAAATTTGCAATCCCATCTACAAGAGCAGGAAACTCGCTTGGAATTCACCATTCTACACCCAATGCATCATGCATCCATTTGTACCATTTATCTTCTTGTACCTTGTATATTGGTGTTACCGAATCAAAGGTATATTTGGAAAACTGTTTTATAAGAGAGGGTCCTTCTTTAGGATACTCCCATATCTTATCCTTCAGCCCATCGGGCACTCCAATCTCAAAGAACACTATCACCAATAAAACATTTCCAAAGAGGATTTTATCTCCATCGTGCACATCTTCAATGATCTCCTCTCCTATAAATGAGGTGATGTTATATATCATTCCTTCAAATATCTTCTTGCATACATATAGCCAACATTTATTCACTTGGGTCCACTTTTCTTGTCCGTTCAACTTTTTGAGTAAGCGCGTGGCCATCTTCATGACAAGATCATTAAGTGTGGTGATATCCATCATGCACCCTAAATTTTTATACTTGAACTCTATAGTAGTCCTCTTTACCTTAGCATCCTTCTATAGGTCTTCATCAAATGTGATCCCTGTACTAATCAAACCAGTATATTTCTTAATCAATTGTGTGGTAATGCACATCTTCCAGCCTACAAAGTAGAAAAAGTCCTTGTGGACACGTGACATTAGCCATTGATACAATCTCTCAGACTTCCCAAAGAATGGAAGCTCGTATAACTGTAGTAGCCATTGCCTTCTCCAATAACCTCTTCCCCCTTTTCATCATACATAGGCTTATCATCTGGGGTTCTCTCCTCTATTAGCTAAACAAGTTTATAGCACCATGTCATGTGCCATTATATCGGTGTGATGATTATAGTCACTTTTTGCCATGTTCCTGACATGATACACCCACTCCTTCCCCATCAACACTCCATCAGGGTACTACATTTATGTGTACCATTCTTCCTAGATATCTATGGTAGGTATCGGTTTTTCTTTTCCCTTTCCCTTCTTCTTTGGTGATGCAATCATTGCTTTCCTTGGTGCCATTTTAGTCGTGTAAACTCAAAATCTTACATGTGCCTTGATATAGCCTTAGTGCTCTAGAATTTTTTCCACAAACCTTTGATGCAACATTGCTACACTTCCCATCTCACATTTTGTATTTTGTGCCCTAATATTCAAAACCCTAGCTATAAAAATTGTAATTCCTTCCAAATATACATCTTGTCAATTCAATCTGTAAGATTCCCTCCAATGGAACTCACACTTCACTCGGTCATGTTTTCTTTCACACTCTAGTTAAATATACTCCACCTCAGCACTCAATCACTCAAGTTTTCCCTAGGTCGTACAAAAGGACTCAAAAATTTCATGCAAGGTAAGGTAAAAATGATTTTACCCTGACGCTCTATTTATAGGTTTTTAAATTTTACCTGCATTAATTACTTTCCAACTACCACTGTACAATTGCATTTAATTCATCTTTTCCACTTTTTCTCACCTTTTCTGTATTTTTCATTGTGCGTACAAGTTGTAGCCTTCAAGCACGCAAAGCCACTTCCCCGACCTCAGACCACCTTACATGAGCTCCATGCACCAAATTATATAAACCTTTGTGTCTTATAACAATTAGTTTCCCATTTCATTGCCTACCTCACATTACACTTCATGTTTATTCACCATTCCTCTTATGACACCTTATCACTATACTCTAGCAACCAACATCATCATCGACGTGATCGTTCCTTTAGTTCTTAGGCCACCATAAACATCAACTCTCTATGTGCACTTTTACTTATAATCCACCCCACACTAAATGTATGTGCATTCCTCTGTGCATAAACTCAATATATAGTAATCAGCGACTGGCGCGTAAGCATGCTTATTACAATAAAACACTGAACTAAATTGACAAAGCATAGCAACAATGAAATGAAACACATGAAAAGGAATACATTAAATGGAAATATAATCTAAATGGAAAGACTTCATTATTAAAAACACCAAGAAGAATTATTTATAGTAGGGGTTTAGCTTACTCACATTGAAGTAACTAGGGAATAAAGTGTCATCCAGTGCCTACAACTGATAAGCACCTGAATCAAGTATCTTTATTACAAAAAATGGTCCCAACCAATGAACTTTCAATTTCCCTAGGTGGTGTGTAAACTTTGAATCATACAGAAGAACCATCTTTCCCACCTAAAATGCTTTATTCCTTATATGCCTATCATCTCATGCTTTTTGTTTGGCCTTTGATTTCTTATGGCTCCATCGAGAAATTACATACCTCTAATCCAGCTACATCATTTTTTCTATGCACTCCTCAATAGCTTGTTTATCATCCAATCCTCCTACGCATGCAATACGTAGAGATGGTGACATAAATTTAATAGGAAATACAACCTCTACGCCAAACACCAAATGAAAGGGTTTAGCCTTATTCAATCATTTTTAAGTAGTCATGTATGCCCAAAGTACAACAGATACTTTATCATCTTAGTCTTTCCTTCCAACATCACATTATTTTGTCAATGTGTGTTTGAAAATATTGTTGACATCCTCAGCAGTACCATTGGTCTGTGGGTGATATGGTGTTGTCTTGTGGTGTGCCACCATGAAATCCACTAAAATAATCCTAATGGTCTCATTCAATAATCACTTGTTAAACTCAGTGGACATCCATACCTGTTAATAATGTTTTCCTATAAGAACCTTGTTGTTATAGCTATCGTGAAATCCTTTGTAGGCGTTGCTTCTACCCACTTTGTCAGATAATTTATACAAGTTATAATGTATCACATGTCATTCCTACGTGCGGGTGGGGAAATGGGACCTACAAAGTTAATCGCCCATTTCTTAAAAGGTTCAGCACTTACAATAGGCCTCAAAGGCACTTCATCTATGGTTCTTGGCTTCCCAAGGTGCTGAAAATGATCACACGCCTTTACATATTCCTTGAAATCCTTATACAGAGTTTCCCACCATAATCCAGCCATCAAAATATTTCCCACACTAGTGTCTCCTACGTAATGAGCTCCTGCAATTCCACCATGAGCTTATCCTATTATTGCCCCATGCTCATGCTCTAGTACACACCAGTATAAAACTTCATCACCGCCAAGCTTGTATACATCTCCACCTATCAACTGGTAAGGTGTCATGTGTATTGTAAGTTTTTTCTTCTCTAATGTCTTCATTCCCTTAGGTGCATGCCCAATGCGTTAAAATACTGCAATATATTCAAATTCTATGGGTGCGCGGTTTGATCAAAACAATTGTGCATCTGAAATTTTATCCTCAATGCTCTACGTATCCTCACCAGAATTAATTCTTGACAAATGATTAGGCCCGAAGTTACTCTTCCCTGGTTTGACAACCACTATAAACTGAAACTCCTTAAATAGTAGTATCCACGTACAAATCCACCCTTTCAAAATAGGATTTATGACCAAATACTTAAGTTTCACAGGATCTATATAAAATATAAATAGTGTCACCAATAAGTATTGTCTAAACTTGTGCAGTGCGTAGATCATGGACATAGCTTTGCGCTCAATATTTTTATAACTCTATTCAACTAGGGTCAATTTATGGCTCACAAAACAGATAGGATGATCAACAATACCTTCTCCTAGTTGTGCTAACATGGCACAAATCTCCATCCTAAAGGTATCCACATTAACATGGAATGGCTTTTCTCATGAAGGAAAGTGCAAAATAGGTGCAATAGTCATCCTTTCCTTCAATGTTTCAAACGCATGTCGCTTCATGTCATACCAGTAGAATTTTCCTTTAGTCTTAAATAATTCCTCCAGGGGTGTCGCAATATTTACATAACCTTTAATGAATTTCCTGTAATAACATGTATGTCCCAGAAATCCATGCACTTCACTATGATTTTTTAGGTTCTTCCAAGCCCAAGATCACAGCGATATTGGTTGAGTCCACCAACAATCTTTCCTTACAAATAATATGCCCCATTAAAGTGCCAAAAGGTGTTGTAAAGATGCATTTCTTAATATTTTGGGAGATGCTCAACTGCCTACAACTCTCAAACATAAGTCTTAGATTCTCACAATGGTCCTTAACTAAACCATATAATGTCCAATCATCTAGATACACCTACAAAAATTTATGAATAAATTTCTGAAATTATTGCATAACAATGCGCGAGAACATTATAGGTGCATTCTTCAGTCCAAAGGGCATTACTATGTATGTAAAAATTCCCGATTCAATAGTGAAATTTTTCTTCTCCTGTTCTTCTTTTTCTATGTGCACTTGATGATATCCAGGAAACCCATCTGTAAAAGAGTAGATCTCGTGCCCAGCAACCCCTTCAAGGATCTCTTCTCTAAATGGGGTAAGGAAAGGATCGATAACACATGAAGCATTTAAATCCCTATAATACACACAAATCCTTACCCTCCCATCCTTTTTAATGTTGATGACCATGGGACTTACCCATTCAGATTCCTCAATGGGCTCAATTATACCAAACCCTAGCATTTTATCAACTTCTTCTTTTACCTTAATGCTCATATTAGGATTCATCCTATAAGTCCTCTTCCTAATTGGGTTTGAGCATTCTTTAAGCTTGATTCACATCTCACCTAAAGAAGGGTGTACTCATTTTAATTCATGATAACCCCTAGGAAACAAGTCCTAAAAATCAGTAGGATTTCAATGATCTTAGCCACCTCTTGCTCTGACTAGTAGTCACCAATAATTTCTTCCTTAGGTTCTACATTTGTGCCAATGTTAACCTTATTTGTTTTCATAGGTGCATGGTACGTGCGTGCCTTCACATTTTTTGTGTCCATCACCTCACGTGCACCTTCAGTATGGTTAAAATCCAGGTTGTTATCCTCATCATCCTCACCATCAATCATGCATACCAGTTTTCCCTTTTATTTCTCTTCCCAGGCACAGACCATTTCTTCTTTTTCAGTTTATTAAAGGTCGAGGCATGCCTCTAAATCCAACTCTCCAAACATATCTAACAGGAGTTCCTCATCCTATGCACTATCTCCAAAATTAATGCGCTTCATAATCTGTAGCGCTTCATTGACAGGGGGGTATTAGAAAAATAATCAAAAGTATGAATAATACCCAAGGTCATCTCCTGCCAATTAATTGTTTTCCTAGTTAATTATGCATGAACATACCATGCGAGTGTGCAACTACTCAGGGTGGCGTATAACTTATGTACCCAGAGTGATGGTGGCAAGACCTCTTGGCCCTCCATCTAAAGTCTCTCACAATTCTGAACCTGGTGCAAAGCATGGGACTTCTCATGAAATTCGCATATCTGTGAGGGTACATTGCTCCTTAGAAACCTATTAGAAAAGGTGATTCTCACTTCTCACCATTCTAATATGGTGTCTTTGTGTGTATCCCACCAACATGTTGGTGTCCCACACAGGGTATATACTAGCATATTTCTTATATCACCCCCATCCTTCCACTGGGATTCCATGGTGCCCAGAAATACATCTGAGTTTCCTTCACCAGTATATTGAGGTACCTGGTTATGACTAAAGCGCCTAACCATGTGCAGACTGATTATGCGAGTAACTATGTTCTTGATCCCTCACCCAACCACTTCATATGTTCCATGTACCCAGTTTTCACAAGAAATATTGGTGGCGTCACTAACTAAATGAGCATTGTCCCATTGTATCACTCTTTCCTTATATGGCTCATTTACCTCAAGATCTCTAATTGTGCATGCATATATCCTGCTCAAATCTTCTTCACTCAAAGGCTCAACATATGGGGCAGCCTTTAAATCTATCAAAGGTATAATAATGCGCTCTTCTTTGTTCTCTAATCTAATGTATCCTTTGTTAAAGTAAAAATCTACATTGTTTGCATAACACCAATGGTGCCCAAGTAACGCAAGGAAACTATCTACTTCAGCGAGCTCCAACACTTCAAAGTCCTCAATAAACTTGGCTCCCTGAATGATAATAATCACATCCTTTAATACCCCAATAGGATCAGCCCTATTTTTGTATTCCCTATACAACACATTTGAAGAAGGCTGCAGTGGTGGTCTTCCTATCTGGTTCCATCTATCCAACATAAGCACATTCACCTCCGCACCTGTATCTATCAAAATATGACTCAAGATCCATCCATCAACAATTGCTTTCAGAGTAATTTCCTTGTCATATTCATGATTATGTGGCCACATATTTGTGTGAAGTATCTACCTCGCGTGCTCTAGACCAGTGCATAGTACTTTCTCTCTTAACCAATCTCCTAACAAGACGATGATGTTCTCTTGACACAACATTCGACATACTTACTTTAAATAATCCACGTCCTGCTGTGGAATTTCAACATTCTTCACTCATTCCATTGCACGCATTTGATCCTTCGAGCCTTGAATTTCTCCTTGTAAATCCCTGATAACATCCATAGTCTCTAGGTAAACTTCTTTCTAATGTTCAGCATCATGGTACTTGGCATTAATCACTTATTGTTTTGTTATAGTCAGCTTATACTTCGGGGGTTCTTATGTGTGATCAGCCTCAATGCGTGTAGTTACTAACACATGTTGTAATTTAGAATTCATCCCAACCTTCGGCATCCATTGATCTCTAACTACACGTTGAATCTTTATCATTTCAACACCCTTATCTTGTTTGTGTTGTTTTCCCGTATGCTCATACAAATCATTTCATTATTCAAACTTGTGTTGTTTTCCACAACATAAGAAAACCACATTCTGAGGGCACTCATGTTGATAATGATCAGGAGATCCACATGTAAAATAAGTTCCTCTAATAAATCCTCCTCTTCCACCACCACGACCTCAACCTCTATATCCTCCATGAAATCCTCTATTTTGTTTATCCCCATTATTATGCCCTTCATTATTCTATTCTACTTGATATTTAGATCCACTTGCTACACCAATCTGGCACACCATAGTCTCAATAGCCTCATGAATATGATCAATCACTCTACAGTTAATAGTGTCGTGAGTATGAGTTTTACAAATTGTACAATACATAGAGACATTATTCTAGATCGCGCGCTACAAAAGGGGACATCTACTTGCATCATGATCCAAATGGAAAATCTCATAGTCCAGCAACATGGTGCACACTGAATTACGAGGGCAGCTATCCTTAGTGTGTCCTTCAACCTAGCAATTTTTGCACCCTATCCCACTAAACGTCTCATGAGCTCAAGTAGAAGAGAGGTTATCCAACTATTTTGTCATTTCTACAATTTATGCTTCAAGGAATGGGCTTACACCATTGTCCACACTCCAAACTTCCTCAGTGCATAGAGCTACTTCTAAAGCGTTGCGCAGATCTACAAAGGTCTTATCAGATAGCACCCTTCTAAACGAATTCAACATTCTTCCAACAAACCATTGTGCATGTTGACTAGGATGTATATCATAAGACAACTTTGATAGCAAAGTCTTAAAATGCATGTCATATTCCTGAATGCTTTTAGATAAGCCATGCTTAATGTCCTTAAGTGTGTTGATACTTTTATGTTCAAACTCATGGATATGGAACTCAGCTAAAAATGTAGAGTGCAAAGAATCATAATCCATTGTTGTCTAGTGTGTTTCAAACTTTCTATACCAGTTATGCAAGCGCCCTTGAAGAGTAGTAGCAAATTGACTTTCCTTTTTATCTGAAGCAGTGATTCCTTTAGCGTGCCATAACAACTCACATTTTTTACATGTTTTACAACATCTTCAATACCCCTATATTCCAGTAAGTGAAGATAAATCTCGTAAAATACCTATTGTGGCTAATGAAGGTGCGGACCTTGTCCATCAAATTCAAAATCAAAACCCCCACCAGTATTTCCACCACCACCATAACCACCTGATCCACTTGATCCCGAGCCCCTTGATCCTCCTGATCCACCTCCTATAGCGGGAAACAGACCAATGGATGTAATACCTTGTATCCCAAAAGTAGTACTAAATTTAACTCCAACAGTCTGTGAAGTTGTAGTACTTCCAAACGTATTCCAAAGATTTTACGCACCCAAAATTTTTCCTAATGATGCACCAAAAAATATCCCCCCAATCGTTCCTCCAAACAAAAAATATGTTGTCACCTATGACTCCATAGATGTATGTGTTGCCTGATGTACTTATGTATTCCAGGGGAAATGATATCTACTTTAAGCTACTAGATTGACAATACTCTCATGTTTATCAATACTTACTTCTATAAATCAAACATCAAGCGCAAGGACTAGGTCGTCAGGTGGGATCATATGCACTCCCGTGGTCCTCAATCTTTCCTCATCATATGTGCTCTCATCAAAAGGTGTGGGGAATCTCTATTACACTTTCCTAAGTGGGGGAGATCCTGATGCTCTAGCTCTATGTCTTCTATGTGAGCCTCAAATCCTTCATGATACATCATCCTCTGTAACTCCACAGACTCCTTAATATCACACTTCTTCACCAATTCCCTATCTCTCGCTTCATTATACTTAATTTGCTTTTCTTCTCTTTCCATTGCTTCCGCCAGGTCCGCCATCTATCACCACACCTGCTCCTGCCCCTGCACGCGGTGGTTTTTTTAGATAGCCATAAGGAAGTACTTTAAACTTAGCACCCCCATCAAGATATTAATTACCAAAAAAATAGCGCGAAGGTGAGATCCTCTAAGCTCACGCAAGAATTCAAACTCAGCAATTTTTGGACAATAATACATAGAAATAGCGTATTCCAAAGTATAACTGTGCATGACACCATCCCACCAATGATCTACAGCACGTGTCCAAGGTTCATTTACATCAAACAAATCCTGGTACTCTTCCTGCATCTAAAGCCTTGTTTTATAAGTTCAGCTCTTATTTGATGCATATACAGACAACCACTTGTACAACTCTATAGGAAAGCAACAAAAGAACGTTTCATAGAGCTCATGATATAAATTATCTTCCACCCACTTGTGTGCATTGAAATTGGTTCCAAAACCATATCTTCGAGAAAATTGTTCTTGTCCTTCAATCACCCAATCTTTAATGGCCGCAAGATTCAATCGATACACCATCATCATACAACATCATGGAAAATATTTTGAAAAGAGGTCCCATAAACATAACCAAAATGTAGTCTTTGTTTTTACACCAGAAATCATAGATGCGTTGGCACATCACTAAGACAGATCTAAGCACTCACCTAAAGAATGTAAAGCTACCAAGTCCCTCTTTGTTACTATATTTCCAAGGTGTTAGCATACATAAACATATATGTTCCATAACCATAACAAGTAAACAAGTTCAAGCATAGCTAACTCAAATCACAATAATAATGCACAATAAACTAAAAGAGGATCAAGATCATATTTACCATACAATAACCATAAATAGATACATCAACAATCAATATCCATCCACAATGATCCATTATATTAACTCATCACAAAACACAGAAGTTGAATACACCATAAGTATCATCACAAAGTCATGCATCCAAACATACCAATAGCATAACTCTATTACAATCTAGTCACACCTATAAACCGTACAAATCAATACATATATATAGGGGTGGGGACTTTCCCTTCACCACCCATGCACTCTCAAAATAAGTTGCATGCTCAAAATATCCATACACCGCTACAAGGATAATTAAGGAAGCATGCAAGCTCCGCCTAATAATAGGTCATCTATAGTTAACTCCATATCTAATCCTATTATTACCTCCCATGCTTCAGTTCGAACTACAAGTTCCTTAATCAAAAATAAACTCTTCTTGACTGCAAAATCCCATTGCGTGTCATAAACTCCATGTCTATATTTAGCCCAAAACTCAAAAAATTACTAAGTCCCCTGCCTTTATGCAGTGATCCTTTCGCACCATTCATTCCATCTTCTACGCATAAAAATTTTCATCTAACACGCTCATCTTGTTCACTCATCTGCATGTTTCCTCTATAATCCTCTCACGCATGCACCTTTCCAACACTTAGACATTTTCTGGTACCCAACATCAAAATAGCCATATATCTCATTCAAAAGCACTCAAACATCCTCTCTCCAAGTGTTATAGCAAGATCCAAGTCAAAATAAGAATGGTCAAAGAAATTTCCAAATCTGATTGATCTATCTAGATATCACATGCTAGGTAGAAAATGACATGTGGTTTGAGGCCTCTTTGGATTATTTCCAATGTCGGTGGTGCACAGGGATACCCATAACCCTTCTAATGTTTATTTTTCAGGAATCTTCATCTATGGCTAGGGTTTGAGGTGAATTCTATTCCCTTTAAATAAACTCATTATATGTGCAACAACTAGGGTTTGATAGTGACAGAAAAATATATGAAGGTGAACACCACAGAAAGTTACAAGATCTAATTCAGAGTAGGTCCAAGACTGTACTGTTAGGTCATAAACGTATTGTGCAGTCCTAAAATTTTGGTATACCCCTCACATTGGTGGATTCATAGCTATAATTGAAGTTTCAAAGGTCCTTCAAGTTCATATCACTCATTTCCAGAAATGTACACTCCCAAATCTTTCCATACTCATATGTAGTAAGCTAAGTGCACCCATTTCATTGTGTTTTCAAAGTTATATATTGTGTTGCATGATCTAAAACACTATTCTAATATTACATAATTAATGTTGGGAGATAATTAATTAGAATAGTCATCAATAGATGTACCTTACCCTCTTAAACCTAATTAAATTATACATTACCCACCACAATAATTTAATTAAGGACCACCATGTGCAACCCCTTTTATAGGTACATGTTCCCAATGATGGCCACCATCCCATCCTTCTATGTGATCCTACGCATATTATTACACTTATCACACATGGGTACACATCTATTCTTTTGAGTCACGTGCTCACGTATTTTATCACATGTGCCTTAAAATTGGAAGAATTCATTAGGATATATTATGCATCTACAGACATATTATAGAACACAAGAATAGATATTTTAGGTTCCATATCCTTAGAAACAGGGATAGATTCTTAAAAATTTATAAAATTCAATACATGTCAAAATTGCACAATACATTCAAAATCATGGTATGGTTATGACTTCAATGGATGTTCCTAGATAGGGGGTATATTCTCTAAAATTTCTAATTTTCTTAGATTCCATTAGCTATCTACATGATTCTCGTATAGTTTCGTACACAAATTACTCAACTCATAGCATGATATAGGGGGCATGAATATGCCATTCCTTCTCCTCTATAGAATTCAAACACAGTTGTAAGAATAGGGATCAAGGGCATGGGACTCATCCCCCATAATATTACAGATTCTATACACTAATTTTTAGTAGTACAACACATTATGGTAGGGAAAATTTTAGTGGTGAATATTCATTAATTCAAGAATATTCCGGTTTTCAAATTTTGAAATTGGCAAAAAAATTCGAGTATGAATAGGTACTAGGTCACCAAAATTTTCTGTGTACAAGTTAATTTTAGGGGTCAGTTCACCAAGGATTTTCCACCAACATCTGACTGTTATCATTAAATCACCCTTATCAAAAAATAAAAATATGTAAAATTTGCCTCACACACACACACACACACACACACATATTATATTTAAGTATTTATAATTCATTATTCATAGTTCTAAACATCGAACTTTGGAACCTCCCCTTCCGTAAAATCGTGATTATCAAATATTTCGTTTAGGATTTCTGCTTTCGAAATTCGAGGACTGGTCACCAAAGGTAGATATTTCCTTTCTACTTTCAAGGTACTTTAGTTTTTTCGGTAGCATGTAGGTATCATATTGTCTAGCACCTGCATGATGTCGTCCGACAACATGAAGAATGCTAGTAACCAGTAGCATACTGCATGTTACCGACTAGTAGCATAATGCATGCTATCAGCTGGCATCATGTAGTATGCTAACGTATGGTAGCATCTGCATGCTACCAGTCGGTAACATATTACATACTGCTAGCCAGCAGCATACAATATGCTACCGATCAGTAGCATACTGCATGCTACCAACCAGTAGCATGCAGAATGTTAACAGTCGGTAACATACTGTAGTTTGTCGGCTGACGTCATGTAGTATCCCATCAGTTGGTAGCATACAGCATGATGTCATTTGGCACCCTGCAGTATGCTATCGACCAGTAGCATCCTGCATGTTACCAGTTGGTAGCATGCAAGCCGGTAGCATTATGCATGCTACCAATCGGTAGCATCCAGTATGTATTTGATTGTATTTACAAATTTTAGAATTGTTTATATATTGATTACATTTATCTAATTTAAATATTTTCATGGATAGGTACAATTTATTCTTTAAACAATCAACAAAAGGCAGAAAAATAAAAAATAAAATGTAGCATAACAAAAAAATTCAACCCCACAAAAAAAAATGAAGACCCAAGTTGCTTCCACTAGAAACATTAACATGGGTACAAGTAAGTTGTAATAGATTATTATAACATTTTCCCACTTTTTCATCAGTTCAGTTTAATTTTTTTAATATCTTTTTAACATTCAAAACATTTTTTCATTTTTGAAAATAGCAACCCCTTCTGTAAATTTTATTCATAATGAAACAGTAAACCAAAACATAAACCCTAAGGAAACAATTATTTCAATAGATGAAGATTTTATTGACCCGGACATGCCAGAGCTAGAATAATGTCCCAAATTCCAAATGTGTTCAATAGATGAATGTTGAAATGAAAATTTTCCAGCAGCAAATGATAATGACAGAACCCTTCAAAAAATAAGTTATGAGAAAGAATAAAATATCCTAGACAATTGGAAGGCCTTTTCAAGTAGATTGGGCAGCAAAATAGCCATTTATTGAGCTTGTACATCCAAATAATGGTAGTGATATTCCCAAAGAATATAGATGTACTATTTGTACTTGGAAACTAGATAAAGAATATAGAATGCAGCTTAAATTGGACACTATAGAGAAACATTGTGGAAAAGTATATTACACAGTCACTGATAATGATGGAAAAATAAAGAAGACTCAAAAATGGAAAATTGCAAAAGAGTGCATGCATGTAAGATATAAGGACGAGTATGAAAATAAGATGAAACACACTCAAAATCTTTAGGAGAAATGAGGAACCATAAATGAAAATTTTGGAAAAGCTGCAAATGAAAATCTGAAGGCAAAAATGACCCAGTTTTCAACCATATTCTTTATTCTGAAAATGGGCAGATCAATTTCAGATTTTTCAGAATATAAAAAATTGTTCAAGTTTAGTGGGTTTCCAAACCTTCCAAATTCACATTGTTCAAAAAGCAGTGCTTGGGAGATGTCCATATGTCTTGTGATGATTGAACAAGAAGATTTGAAAGAAAATGTCAAGAATGCACGTTTCATCTCCCTTTCAATTGATGAGGTTATAGTTATTGACAACACTTCTTGGGTTTACATGCATGTATATACATTCTAGAACCACACCTCATATTCTATCTGTTCATAAAATGCAAGAAAATTACAATGCTAAAAAATCTTTCCAAATTGGTTATATCTAATTTGAAGGCAATAACAGGAATGGATAATTATTCTATAGCTACAAATCTGATTTGTGTTAGTGTTGATGGTGCATCAATGATGCAAGTTCATATAAATGGTCTATGTGTGTGTCTTCAAACATTTTTTTCTCTTTATATGATTCTTATTCATTACATGGCTCACAAGATGAATCTTACATATAGGATAGTAAGCACATTTCATTGCAATCAGCTAATTTCAGGTTAATGGTGTTCTTCAAAAGGAAACTCTTTCATTGCAATCAGCTAATTTCAGCCTGGTAATGAACGAACAATTTTAGTTACTAAGTGAGCCAACAGAGAAGGGAGCAATTACACTTCTATGGAAAAAGTTTTATCCTAGTTCCATCCTTCGTGAAAGCATAAGTGAATATTTCCGATTGTATGAACTATGTCAAACAATGATATTGGGATCTCTTGAAGACGAAAGAGTTTTCAGTGTATTAACCTTTATAAAATCAAAATATCGAAACAGATTGAATAAAAATATTGAGACCTACTTAAGATTTTTTGTTTCATGATATGATGTGGATACCTTTCTTTATGAACGGGCAATGGTTGTATGGAATTTTCTTGCATAGAGGAGAGGGATCAGTAATACTAATACAGGGACTGCAGATAACAATGAAATTGTGACTAAAAATCGCAGCGAATGATTAGATAAAAGTGTTGGGTGGTAAATTTTTCAAGATAAGTTTGTGTTTGATTTAGTTGATATTGAATAAAGAAGAATGACTGTACATTTTTATTCTGGAAATAAAATTTTGTATCATGATTCATATTATAATTATGTATATAGTTATTTTTGTGATACGCATGTTCATTTTTTAATAATATTTTCAATGTTATAATGTGTTTACTATTTGGATGTTTTAAATGTGAAATGTCATACTTATTGTTCTGTTGTCTTTAAAATGAAAAAATATATAATTCCATTTACTGGAGAATTTTCAGTCTTACGCATGAATATAGTACATATAAAACAACATACCATTTTTTAGTTGCCAATATTTTTAGATAATTTCAGTGTTTGTTCTTTGAAAAATAAATGCTACTTATAGCTCATTGTTTTGTCCACAAAGTATTTGAAAATGATAACAATCAGTAATGTACCATGTAATAGTTATATCAAATACAATTGAGAATAACAATCACATTCAAAATCAGTTTGAATAATTTTTGCACAATGTAACAAAAGTAAAAGTAAAATGCTAAAATCCATATCAATTGAAGTTTGAAACTTTCAATGTTGTCATACAATTTGAAACAGTTTTACATTAAGATTCTACAACAACAATTATAATTTCACAATTTTTTTTCAGCTTCATCCTTGAGAATATTCTTCTCTATGTTCTTCTTTCTCCTGCACAAGATAACTTTCTTTTACAACACCTGACTGAACCAGATCCTTTGTACCATCTTCAATATTTGAAAGAATCTCTTTTTCTAGATTTGCCACATCACCAAAAAATAGTAATGTTGGATCCTATTATGTTTGCTTCTTCAATAGTATCTTTGGATTCATTCCATTTTACTTTATGATTCTTTACAAGGTATTATTATGGTTGTTTAAGATAACAAGGTTATGTTTCAATTCAACTGATGCAATTAAACTTTTCCTGGCACTTTGTAAATGCAAATCAAGCACACTAGCCTCATTTTTCAAATTTTCATACTTTGACTACATTTCATAAGAGAAAAACTATTAGTAAATTTCAAAAAATGAAAATAACACTTGAAAATTTAGTAAGACTTACCATTGTCTTATCTCGTTCTGCATTTGCAGTAACTACAAGGCCCTTGTCTCTCGACCACATATTTGGTAGGTGTGTGCTTGTGCATTTAAATTCTCAATTTTGTTCAGCATAATATCCAACACTTCATTATCATAATTATTTTAAAATTGTATAGAACCATACAAAACCTGATTCAACAAAATATCAATCTTTGTTGGCTCGTTCTGATGTGAAGAATACAATAAATGTCGTTGGTTCTAATTTTTATATCGTGAGTTTATTTATTTAATCAAAACTTTAGCCCTAAACTCCCACAATTTTAATTGTTCAACCTCCTTCAATATAATATCAATATTGACTTCAGTATTATCAGCCAAAAGAACATTACAAAAGAAGTTATTTCGTCATCAGTTAAGGCAGTCTATGGTGGAGAAGGTGTGCTTGATCCGTCCACTCTTATTGGAGAAGGTTTCCTTGCCCCATGAATCATATCTTGGGGATTGAAATTTCCATGGGCCTAAAGTCCGATTTCAATCCCAAGATACTCCTCATCCAAATCAATATCGTTCAACACTGAAACACCTCATCCACTAGGAGCATTTCCCAATGAAAACATTGGAAAATCAGAAGCAAAATTAAGGGTGCCCCTACTTGAAGCTGGACGAGTGAATGAAATATTCTTGTCCAAGAACATGGTCCTCATATTTTGTGGTGGTGGTGGTGGAGGTGGCATCTGCATTTGTAGTGGACGTGGAACTGGAGGCCCTGAAATAATGAATTGTAATTTTGTAAATAATACGAAGAAATCAAAAAGATAAACATAATAGCAATGAAAAATAAATAAATTCATATAATATTATAAAAATTACTTTGTTGAGAGGATTGTTGTTGAGGTGCAAATGAAGCCTATTTCTATTGATGTGGTGGTTAAGGAGGAGTAGACTGAAAAGACTAGTATGTGTGATCTAAAATATAATTAAAAATTAAAATTTTATTAATTTGTTGAAAAAAAAAATTCAACAAATATCAGAAAAAATATAAAAAACAAGAGATTCAAACCTAGGCCCACAGAGTGAGGTATTGAAGATATTTCTACCTCATACGCTTGAGCTCGTTGATACAATCCTGTTCTGCTAGAGGTTTCTGTAGCAAAGCAATATAAATTGCAAGAAATTTTGAAACACATACAAGTTTTAAATAAATAATTACATTTATTTTCAAACATTTTGAAACATATTTACATCATAAATTAAAATACCAGCGATTAGTGCTTGTGGTATTTTGGATGTTTGAGTTTGAGGATTTATGGAACTCCTCTTCTTTTTAGCAAAATGTGGAGGGGTGTCCTCCTTTGTTTGTTGATCGTTAAAAATAGTAACAGAAACTCCTGAACCTGGTAGAAAATGACCTCTGATAGCAGCTTCCCTTCATGATGCAACCGCAGCTACTATCTTTTGTGATAATTAAAAAGTAAACTGTTAATTAATTTCAAATATTAATTTTAAAAGATAAATATTACAATAATAAAAAATAATAATTAAAAACCATCAAATCAAAAATTGGGACTCACCTCTTTCTCTTCAATTGTTAGTGTTAACGACAAAGTCGTTAACTTTGAATGCATTATTGTCAGAGATGAGGTGCTACATAAAATATAGAGGGATTCATAATATAAACCAAGAATAAAATTTGTTGAGTTGATGGTAACATTATCATTCAAATGAATATTTGTCAAATCAGATCTTATCCTGGAGGATAAAAAAGTTGCACCAGTCAAATTTCTACCCACATAAGGTACGAACGATATACGCTAAAGCCCACCATGGAATATATGTATATCGACCTTGTAAAATAATTTTGGCCTGGAAGAGCTGCACCTCGGCCTATAGAAATGGGTGACTGAAATCCTTGAGTTCAATCCCTCTTTTTGAAGGGTTGTGGGAAGTTGTAATTGTTATTACAACAAGGAGAAGCATTTTTTAGTAGTGAATTTTAAACATAATCAAACTTTGTTAAATTGAAAATAATGAAAATTTGATGTTGTAAAAAATAAAATAAACTTACGACCAGTAGCACCTACAATTGCATCAATAGATAATTGAAAACTAGACTCCAAATACTTGCATTCTTCATCTGACAAAATAACCTTTGTCATGACAGGATCCACATCTTTGTGTGGTAGTCATGTGATACACTCAATGTCATCAGGTGACGTTCCAAATGACTCTGCATGAGGTGGGAGTTGATAATGAAAGGTGAAAGGGGAAGTGTCGTAGTTGAGTAGAAGATTTTTAAGTGTTTTCTGGTCTGTCTGAAATTGGAGCATATACACTAGCCATGTGAAACCAACCGCTTCGATCCGTTGGGAAAATGTATTAGGATCCTCTAGAAATGTATACAGTTGAGGAAATACTAGGCTCTTGAATGAAAACTTCTTCAGATTTGTTGTTGACGCTCTTGGGCTCTCTAGAAGTGTTCTTTCTTCTTGGCATTTTTTCAATCTATTATAAAATTCATGGTTGTAGTTGTCCTTTGGCGTTTCGGATTCTTCCTTTTTGTATGTCCTTTGGCGTTCAAGTTTTTTACTTAGGTTTTTTCCTGGTATGTTATGGCTTCTCTCTATTTTGTGGAGTGAAAATGACTACTTTTGTGCATTTATAGCAAGTTTAATACAGGGATCGGCAGGAACCTTTATGCCACCGACCGGCAGCATTAAATGTGCTGCCGGCTAGCAACACATTTAATGCTACCGGTCAGCAACATGAAATATACTACCGTCTGGCAACATGTAGATTGCTATCAGCAGGTAGCATTTTGCATGATGTCGGCTCGTAGCATTAAATATGTTGTCGGTTGGTAGCATTAAATATGTTTCTGGACAGTAACATGCAATATGTTGTCAACCGGTAGCATGCAGAATGTTGTCGGTCGGTAGCATTTACAATATTCCCATATGGTTTCATTTATTATTTCTTCCACATGATAAGGCCAATGGAGAAGGCCCAACCATTCCCACAATCATGTTAAAAAAACACCTGCCGCACGAAACAAATTTTCCTACAATTCGTTGTATATGCGAAAGTGGTTTTACCAATATTCGCCAAATATTTTCAAAGGATTTTTTCGAAGGGAACCTTAAAATTTTCCCTGCATTATAGGGGAATGATATATCCATTTCTTTTACTTAGCAGTTACAATAGTTACAAAATTGGATCTAGACCCGTATGTAACGGTGAGATCCATGGGGTTATGGAAGGTATTGAAGCAAATAAGTTCTTTGTAGGCTACCCTTCCTCCTCTCACAAGTTTTAAAAAGGGGAGATATCAATGTCACTAAAAATTTTGATATGCTAAGCTTCTCTCTCTTGGTGGGATACTTCATTTCCTCTCTTTCTATCCTCCGGTGTTGGGTTATATGCACTCAATACTCCAGTTTTTCCTTTGGCATGATTGGGTATTGATCACCCCAATCCTTTGGCATTTTAGACATAAGTCCAAATCTCCATAGTACAAAAAATAACATGAAATCCTCCCTTTGCAGAATAAACAGTTATATTCCTTCCATGTTTTGCATCTCTTTTAGTTTACTTTAAGCAAGTTCAAAATTACAAGCATTATCTACACTTTGAGTTATAATTCAATTTTTATCATATACATTGATTAAAATTTGTGTTACAGATTTCATCATGGAGCATGCCAACACCAACACATCAAATAACAACTATCAAGCAAAGATAAAGTGTGTGTGCACACTCAGGTATGTTTTTCCTTTAAGATTGCACTTTTCAATTACATGGTTAAAGGGGAGGGGAAACATAGACATTGAAATTTAGTAAATTTTCATTTTGCAATGCCAAGTTTGTTTATTCTTCTTTGCTAAGATAAAATATCACATTTGGAATCCAACCATTGTATCTCTCTAGCTCTTTCATGACTTGCCCATTTATACACTTTTTCTATATCATCAATTCAAGAAATATTATTCAAGAAAAGCACCAAACTATATGTGTGCATCATACCACAAATTTTAGTGTTACTTCACACCTCTCTTGTCCATAACCATAAAGTTTTGTTAGGATGTGTTATACAATCTTGGCTGACTTGTATAGTCATGGACAACTTGTATGGTCCTACCCTCTTTTATCTCCCGACTCTATTTTCAATTTGAATATCTTTATTGTGCATTCCATCTTCATAGGGTTGATTTTATCATAATATTTCACCAATGACAGGTTATATAAGCAATTCAATATCACTTTATAACTCACATGACATGCTTACAAGACACTACTACAAATATCATTCCACAAGCACTCAAGGCTCTCCTAAATCTACTCAAATGAATTATGCATCAATTAGAGCAACCCCTACTATAGGTCTAAAGCACTCAACCAAGTCAAATAGACTATCTTCCTCTATTTCCAAGCATGTAAAGGTCATAGATTCATGTCTTGGAAATATCAAATTCACTCTATGCATTTTCAAATGATTTCAAAGGATAAAGGGTTAGATAATGCAATTGAAGCACACCACATCACACTACTACCACACTAGGTAAATTTTAAATTATACATTTATCTCATTATCTTTTTGTCAAGAGATGTAAGGGCACTCATAGGGGGTCATATTAGATCACACTAAACTTTCACAAGCACCTAGGAGAACTACCTGAGGCTTGATCCCACACTAGGGCATATAGTGCAGCACTTGTATTGGTTTAGTCAGGTTAACCACCGAGGGTAGTCCAGCCTCACCACACACAGGATTTATCTAATGCGTTTATGAATGGTATTATAATTTTTTATGGTTTCCACCTTGTTCCGAGTGATTATAGTTCATCCTAAAGTTGTGCAAGAAAGAGAAACATATAAGGAAGGGAATTTTCAAGAAAGTGAAGCACACATGAAGTTCCATATCCCAATTGTCAAAAGTTACATGCCCATAAAATCATATTCAAGACCATATAGTTCTAGGTCTAGATCATACAACATTCTATGGCCCTACCCCTGCTTAGTTTCAAGTTCTAGAATTCACAACAAAGCGTCTTCAGTTTATAATCGGTGTTTTCCACATATCTGCACATATGTATCTTCTATATTAGGACATGCACAACTAAGTCTTCATATCCTCTTGTGTATTTGAGCTATCATTTATTGTTTATCAATTGTTGTAATTATTAATGCATTATTTTGGTTATGAATGGTTAATTATAAATTGATTAGATCATAATAATCCCATGTTACAAACCCTTACATCATATTTATTGTTCTGCACTTTCCACAACATAAATTTCATTAGGGTGTAAACATAAGGGGTTATTTGAGGTACTCAATGAAAGTTCTTATTTTGTTATCTTCTAACAAACATTTCCCTAAATAAGCATTAGGAGGCATGATCATGCACGTAGTAGGGGATGGACTGCCAGGGTGTATGTCACTCCATTGAAAAAAGGTAGATAATAAGGTGGTGTATAATAGCATGGTTGTGCTGATTTGGAATACATGTGAATATATGGCATATAACTATTTAGGGGTGCATATGTTGGCACACAAGTATTCCAACAATGTAAAAATAAGTCATGTTAGTAGGTGTATAGCCAATATGAGTGTAAGCAAAAGTAATATTGGTGGTAGCATGACTAGGAGTAGTGTAAGAGAGAAAACCACCCGGATTCGGTTGTGATGAGGAGTGAGTTGGATGTGTATTATCATATATGGTGGGACTCGATACGGAGCTATGGGATTTTTAACCAAGGTAAAATTTTGGCTTCATGTTATCTTATTAAGGAAACACTTGACTACTCTCTAAGTCTCGAAAACACCTTGCCCAAGTGGAGATGAGATTGACTGCATTGGCAGTGGTAGTACTTGGTCTAGGTAATTATCCTCTAATGTGTTTGAAAGAAATATAATGATATCATTAATTGTTCAAGATTTTATTTCTCGATTAAAACTTTAAGCTTCTCAAGAAGAGTGGAACTAGGAAGAAAATCATATAATTGCATTCTAGTTAATGTATCTTACATGACTAGAATCCTTTCAATATACTCGTCAAATCTCGCATCACTCTCGAGATCATGGTTTTGGATATTGATGTGAGACTTATTTAGAACTTGTGAGTATTGGAATTCCCCTACAAAGGCTTTGTCATTGTATCCATGTTGGCTATGAGGAGTTCTAGAATGGCTTAATAATTCTCTTATGACTGGGTTATACTGAGCATGGCCTTGATAGGGAGGTTCGCAAATGAGATCACATTACTTGTGTTTTGATCAATTGAATAATTTTGGGTTATCCATTGAGTGAAAGAGAGAGATTCCCCTGAGCTTTTTCTTACTCATAATACCCCGGTATATCAAAAGGTCCCTCCATGTTCTAGTATATTCAAGGGGTGGATCAACACCAATAGAATAAAATGTAAAGAGAGGCAAGATGGATGAAAGAAAAGGAAAAGGAGAGAATACCTAAATGGGTAAATCATTTCACATCAAGTACACCATATTTGTACACAGAAAAAACTGTGTTATACCCTTGTACTTGACTTCCCGAGATAATGCCAAGACAGTTGAAAGAAAGAGGAGTCATTCAAAATAAACTATCGCCTAGGTTGGTCTAATGTATGTCAAGGCTTCATCATCTTTAAAATTCTTGTTTTCCTTTTTCAATTGGTTAACTATGAGGTTTAGAAGAGGGCCAAGTCCAGGTAGCATGTTTTTCAACTAATTAATGTGAGTCGGTTTGATAACCTAAATTGTTTGAAATAAAAGAGATATCCTAACTAGAAAAAAATATGTGACTCTTAAAGAATTAAATAATGCCCAAATCACTTTGAAACCAACTAATTATTAAAGTTAAGTAAATAAACAAAATAAAACAATGTAAATCCCGTTTTTATTTTTCATTTTGAGTATTATGCTTGATTATCAAAACTAGTTAAACTAATGGTTTTTTGGATTTTTTCATGTATTAAAATATATTACAAGTGAAATAAATAAAATAAACTAAAGAGCTAATTGAAAAAAAAGACTAAACAAAGAGTTGAATACACAATATTTTTCCTTTATTATTTCTTCTATAGAGAGTGCATTCGAATAAAAGTTACTCCTCTAAAATATAAGTAAAAGCAATGCCAAACAAATATATGCCTCTGATTTATCAATGAGGAAATCCTAGAAGAGCTTGACCTAAACCTAAAAGCCTTTCACCAATAAATATTTTATTATGTGGATGAGTAACACTAAATATTAGACCACTTCGTGCTTTATTCTAAATAGAACCTAAAAGGGTTTTGTTCTTAAAAGAAAATTCTATGAATAGTGGTAAATAAAATGAGAAGTGGCTACATGTAAGAAGAATATAATAGAACTAAAGAAGAAGAAGAGTGTAGCCTATGGAAAAGGATTTACATAGACCTCCAACCACAAACACCTAATAGGAACAGGAAGGATTATAGTATAATGTTCCCTAAGTCTTCTGAGTTATTTATATGAGCGTTTTCAAAGACAATAAATAAGAATGTGAAAGCTTCTACTTAAGATATTCAATTTTTAAAATTAAAAAATTTGGGATTTTATACAATAATGAAACCTAAAGAAAAAAAAGATAAAACCAAAAGAGACTTCTCCAACCTAGCTAATGTAGTCTAAGACAGTGTGTGGTAGGCTTGATGGTTGAATTTCTTCTACTTATATTGCTCCCTCCATGCAGAAATCCATATGACCAAGTAGTTCAGTAATAAGGTTAGGTAGGAAAACTTGTGTTAGAACAATAATGAAAGGAAAAAGTTGTTGAACAATGGTTGGCTCTTCAATCTGACAAAATGTGGGCTATCTTATGAAGTTTTCTTATCCATTTTTCATGCAAATGGATGTATTTTTAATGTGAAAGGCGGTGGGAGTAGTGGGAATTAATTGAATGGCTATTTTAGGAAGGTTTCACTATATTTGGCACAACTAAAAAAATTCCCATGTTTAATCATCACAAAACTACCGGTAGAAGTAGACTGGTGGTTTGTGAAACCATCATGGTATTCATGCAACTATCATGGCATTTTCATGACAATCGTTGTGATTGTTAACTATTGTAAAACCATTGGTAGTTTCTGAAACCATTTTCGACCGTCAACACAAGCACTATGACAATTGTGCAACTACCATGGTGTTTTCGCAACCACAACAACAATTTTGTTCCATAAAGTTTTGATAAAAGAAAAATGAGTTTTGTTAAACAATTTGGTGTTTGTAAAGTGAAAGAAGAGTTTGCAAAAAAGGTAAAAGAACAAGGTGAGGAGGTTTGGATTCTACATACTTTAGGAGAGATTTTTCTTTCATTATTGGGTTTTGTTATTTAGCAATGTGTACTTTTTGGGTGTGTACAAGCATTTCGTGTGGCCTAGGGGCACGTCAAGACCTTTCTAGGAATTCAAAAGGGTAGTTCAGCTCACATAATTTGTTACATGCAATGAACCATCTAGGTTCAGGTACAATCTTACATCAGCCCAAAAAATTGATACATAGCAATAAGTGATTTTCTACATCATTTTTGGATTACGTACAGCCTGAGTCTTTCTGAGTGAAGGTTAGGGATGTGGCATGATTTTGCAATAATGCGCAAAGGCAATTGTTAAGAACTTTGTGAGCTTTGCAAAAACGAGGATAGGAGTTGTGTGTGACATGTTCAGAGGCTCTATGATCTAAGAGCGTTCTAGTTCACGAACAATCTTGCATTACCCAAAAACATGCGTAGAATTTTTCTTGTGCATGCTAATGCACGTATGTTGTGCTTATGAGGTTTTTCGTTCTTTTTAGGAAGGTTATGCTTTTAGAATTTGTATAATATCATAGAAGTATCGCCAAAATCTCATAATGATGTTAAAGCAAAGGGAAAGGGATGAGAAGATGATTTTACCCATTTCCAAAAGGCTAAGTTACTTCTTTTATGGGCAATGGACAAACTGCCACTAAACACAAAACAGTCATTTTGTAACCACCACAACATTTACGAAACCACTAGTTTGCACGCATGTAGCATTTTCACCGATGAAAAATGGAAAACTCAATAAACACCCAAAACTATGAATTTTGCCACATGGACTAGTTTTTACAACTTTGGGGCTCCAAGAGGCTCCAAGAGGCCCCAAGAGGGTCTTTAAGGGGAGATTTGAAGTCAGAGGGAGATGAAGAGTTGGAGACATTTTGGAAAGGGGTAGAACTAAGTAAAACAAGCTCATCTTTTTGGATATCACCAAGAGTGGAGTAGAACAAGACAGACTAGCTAAAAGAGATATGACATCAAATCTAAGATCCTACGAGAGTGATGTTTATATGGGGTAGTCAATCACTAGCTTGGCTATGAGACTTCTTCATAATCTATGGGGATAAGTTTTTTAAAGTCTACCTTGATTATATTTACCCAGACCTTGCCCTAAAAACTTACCCAAGTGGTGAGTGAGACTAACGAGTGAAGTGTTGAAACCCACTTGGGTAAGATTTTTATTGTCTACCTTGATAATATTTTTACTTTTAATAGGAGTAAAGAAGAGCATATGTTGCATTTGTGGTTGGTATTGCAGAAATTGTAAAAGGAGAAGTTACCGATGACCTTGAAGCAGTGTAGCTTGATGGAGTAACTAATATATTTGGGGTTTGCAATCTCAAGAGAATGGCTGAAGATGGATTTGAAAAATTAGAAGCAATAGTTGAATGGTCATTACCTAGGAGCTTTCATCGGTTAGCAAGTTTCTATAATAAATTCATTAGAAATTGCACCAATATATGTGCTCCCATGATGGAGGCTAAGAGGTGATAAAATGAAGTTTTTGTAGACTATTGGAGCATATGAGAGCTTTCAGTTTTTTGCGGAGGAAATAATGGAGCAGTTGCTAGTAGCATTGTTGGACTTCAATAGTCTTCCAAGTAGATCATGTTGTAAGTGGGACAATCATAAGAGCATTTTTGAGCCAAGAAGGTAAAAGCCCATTTCTCACTTTAGCAAGAAATTGAATAAAGCAAAACATAAGTATCTTGTATATGACTAAAGGTTATATGCTATGGTACAAATTCTCAAGAAGTGGGGGTACTATTTGTTGTCCAAAGAGTTTGTATTATACATGGATCGCCAAACACTATAGTTTATAAACAATGAAGGTACGTTGAATCAAAAGCATATGAAATGGGTTGAGTTTCTTCAGAGTTATTACTTGTTTTGAAGCATAAGAGTGGTCAATCCAACAAAGTTTTTGATACTCTTGAGTAGCTTGCACAAATACAACTTGTGTGGATAAAAATCTTATGTCTAGAATATTTGTTGCATGGCGGTTCGTTGTTCAGAGGACAATAATTGTGCATACCGAAATTGTTCCATGAGAGACTTTAATAAGTGACAAGCATAGTGTGGGACTTGTAAGTCACTTCGGGTGTTGATAAAACATTAGCACGGTTGAATGAGAGTTACTATTGACCATGGATGAGTGCGTATATGAAGAAATCCATGCAATGATGTAGAGTTTACCAATGTTTTAAAGGCAAAAGTCATAATACCGGTTTATACTAACCTTTACCACTTTTGGATAGGCCATGAGAGGAGATAAGCATGGATATTGTTCTTGGGCTACCAACCAAGAACACAAGGAGGTAATGATCTTATCTTTGTAGCTGATAGATTTACTACAATGCCACAATGCATTGCTTGTAAGAGGACAAGTGACGCCACACATATTGTAAATTTGTTCTTCAAGAAAAAAGTAAGATTGTATGGCTTACCAAAGAGCACAGTGTTAATGATTTACAAAGTTTGTTGGGCACCTCTAGAAAACATTATGTAGGAAGTTGGGAACAAAATTGGACTTCAACTCACTATTTCATCTTCAAACAAATTGGACAAACCGAAGTAGTGAACATAAGTCTTGTGTAGGAAGTTGAGAACGAGATTGGACTTCAATTCAATGTTTCATCCTCAAAGTGATGGAAAACCAAAGTAGTGAACTGAAGTCTTGGTAATTTGCTAAGATGTTTGGTGGTAGACAATCCTAGATAATGGGATATGGCATTGACACAGGTTGCGTTTGCATACAAAATCTATAGAAGTATAATGATGAGCCCATTTCTAATTGCATACGGTTGTAGCTAGATGTGTGAGTGAGCTAAGCAGCACTACTAAGACGAGTAGAAGCACTCAATTGAAATATTTTGCAACATCTGCTTGAAGTGCATTGAGAAATAAGCCGCTCGAAGAGAGTAACATGAAATAAAAGCAAAGAGCTAATCATTCATGAAATAGGCTGGATTTCCAAGTTGGTGATTGGATTTTGGCACATTTGTGTAAATATAAGTTCCCCAAAGGTACAAACAACAAGCTCAAGTAGAAAAAAATGGGCCTTGTAGAGTTTTTAGAAGGTTTTCAACAAATGCATATGAAATTGAGCTATCAAGTTTTGCACTAAATGTGAGACTTCTTAGTCTATAGGGGTAGGGAGTGTGTATTTGCTTTTACGTCTATGATTGTTGTTGTGATGGTGTTGAAGATCAATAGAGTGGGTGTGAGTGTTCTAGAACTATTTTGTGTGCTTTTGTCAATCATTTGAGTGTGGCTTGTGAGTCATAAGCTAGGGAGATTATCAGCGATTACTTGGCCACCTCATTCACATCTACATCATTGTGCAACGGATTTGTCTTTGTTCAAGCATGTGACTCTTGCAACTTGTGCACAGCAATGTGATGGAAACTTGTGTGGCTCTTCTCAAGTTGTCGTATTGAAATATAAACACTTCTGCACAACAATTCACCAACCCTTGCCAGTAGCAAGTGGCAACACATAACAAATTTCTTCAATATATATCATTTTGTTCCTAGTTGGTAGAAAATCAACTTGGAAAATTAAGAAAAAGAACACCCCAAACATATTGCCTTTTGTGTCTGCATTTGGCTTAGATCTGCATAAATTGCAACGAGGATGATGAAAAAGAAAGGGAGTGAGTCTAAATATGCAGTGTGTGCATTGAGTTATGGGATGAAACTAAGCACTGGAATGTCTTCTCAACACATCTTTGAATGCAAGGAAAAAAATAGCAGAAAAGTGCAAGTGAAAAAGAAAGAGCACATGTACAAGGAAGAAGTGATTGGGAAGCAAATAGTTTCTCTATGTTTGTTCTCCATCTCACTTATGAACTAGTACACATCTTAATTAGATCGATCCTAAAAATGTCCGGAGATATCAATAAATTGGCTTTTTCTTGGTTTTTCCACCCACCACATTGATAAATATCTCCATTACCTTCTCCACAAATTTCGCACTAACTGGTGCCAAATGGTGTCAGTCTAGTTGCACCAATTTGTTGAGCTCAACAAAATATTTCCCGGCAAAAAAATGGGCTAAAAAATCCATCATATGGTAAAAAAATTACAATTTTACTATTGACTTCCCCAAGAAAGAAAAAAACTTAAAATTGCCACACAACAGTGAAATGGACAATTTGAGGTTGAAATTGTATGTGGCAGTCAAATGGACATCAAATTTAGGTTGGAAATTTATTCTTAACTCACCGGCATTACAATCCAATGCCTCGGAAGATTATTAAAGTGGTTTGTTAATGCATTGTTGTTTGTTAATGTGTTGCTATCTATTTTAAAGATAGTCATGTGACAACATTTTTCAGCCCTGTTATTAATCACGAGATAATATGCAATCTACATATGAGGTCTCAAAAAGCTTTACGCTTAAATAAATATCTTTAACATCTCATGTTAACCACCAAACAATTAAAAGCCTGTATACATGCTAAGGATCTTTGGCAGAGCCAGAAAAAATCCGACAGCCAAAGCTGATGAAACTCCAATACAAAAGTCAAAGAAATTGAAATGTTGTGGTCAAAAACTCAGAGATTGAAATACTGTGGTCAAAAACTCAAGAGATTGAAATACTGTGATCATTCTTGGAAGACCATCTTACAGAATGGGAAACCTTAAGCAAACAGATCCTATAATTTAGCAAGGAAATAAGCTGTCATCCGGAATAGCAGGTGGGCATGCAAGATCCAGCAGCATAATAATATATCAAATGTCCAGGAGAATAAACAAAATTAGATTGGACTTGCTCCATAAATAACTCAACAGTTATACATGGCTCTTATGGTGGGTAAAGCAATAACACCAGCACTTGAACCAGCAAAAGACATAACAGGTGGCACGAGCCACGGTGACTCAAATAACCTCCAATATAACCCTAGCTATTCAAATTTAGTGTCTTTTCATAAACAAGAAACATTTATCCATCCACGAGGGCAAAGAGATTGTAAAATTTTGATGCCTTTTGTCACTCACAATTTTTAGCTGACATACTATAATATGCAAATGCATACCATTCCCCGACATCACATCTAAAAACTTCTCCAAACAATGTAATGACATTGACCACAATGTCTTAATACACAATTAAATGATGAGTTTCTACCAATAATTCACTATCACTTTAAAACTAAATTGGCAACAAAGTTGCCATTCACAAGCAATTAATCAATCTTTGTACAGAATATCATGATACAAAAGTGAGAAACTGAAACATGTTCTATTAATATATTTGGTGGTCTTGATACCTTGAAAGTTGAAACCCAATGCTCACTAAAACATTATAAGTAAAACAGTACAATAAAGGCTACTGGAGATAAAATAGTCCCGGTTAGAGGAATTTATGTTGACAGAAGGCAGAAATAAAAGAACAATAGGTCTTAAGGTTTTTCTTGCTTGATTGAACTCTTAAAATGAACTACAAACCTTCTCGATCCAGACTTTGTATGATGTGAAACACTAGAACTTTCTCATGTACAAATTTTCTCAAATCCAGCCTTTTAAAGGAAATTATTTTGTCTTACTTGACCACTAAAATACCACCACCAATTTTGTTTGTGCTCCATATCATGCTTCTAACTTGCAAATGTCAACTGGGAATGTCAATGCCCGTCTGATTAGAACAACCATACGACTGAGGAAATCACTATTGTCAATGCCCGTCTGATTAGAACAACCATATGACTGAGGAAATTGCCAGCCTCGTGGTACTCCAGAGAATAAAGATGCCCAGACCAGATTTCATTCAAGCTCCTCCCTTCTTCTTTTGATCTTTCAGTTGTTTCACTTCTTTCGTGAACATTCTTGGGGCAATGGCCATAGCCATAAGTTCTTGAAAAAGTAGCTTGCAAGCATATGGAATGTGAACCTAAGAAAATAAAAAGAATGAATTTTTCAGAAGCTGAAATTGTCGAAAATCATAAATGTTCATCAGTGAGAAAAAATTTAAACTAACCTGAACAATGTCTGTTTTGTTTTTGCAGCCTCTACAATCAAAAGAGTTTTTCTTCAAATTTGCAATAGCAATTAAACCACAGCGCTCACAAACATGGATCCTATATGCATCACTCTGATCAAAAAGCCTTTCTTTTAGAAAATGAGCAGCTCCATGTGCTATCATGCAATCACGCTCCATCTCTCCAAAACGTAAACCTCCATCACGGGAGCGTCCTTCTGCTGGCTGTCGTGTGAGAATTTGAACAGGTCCGCGACCACGAGAATGGATCTTGTCATCCACCATATGCTTTAAACGTTGGTAATATGTAGGACCTAGAAATATCATTGCACTTAGCTTTCTACCAGTGTGTCCATTATACATCGTCTCAAAACCTCTCATCTGGTATCCACATTTATGAAGTGCCTTGCTGATGCTGTCAACCTAAATTTTCAACAATTCGTGCACATCAACCACAATTAACAGACAAAAAGAACAATATAAAGATTAAATCGACTGGAACACGCAAAATATACATACAGTGACATCAGTGAAAGGCGTTGCATCTCCCTCTTTTCCCATGTGAGCAGCAACCTTTCCCATGATACACTCAATGAGTTGACCAATAGTCATTCGAGAAGGAATTGCATGTGGATTTACTATAATATCAGGGGTAATGCCCTCAACAGTCCAAGGCATATCTTCCTGGGTATATGTCATGCCTACAGTTCCCTTCTGACCATGTCTGCTACTGAACTTATCCCCAATCTGTGGTATACGGACAGATCTCATTCTAACTTTAACGAACCGCAAGCCATCCTGATTGGTTGTCAGCAGTACCTGAAAATCAATGTAAGAGTTATTTCACCAATTGTGCCCACAGCCATCATACATATTAAAAAGGGGAACCACCTAAAAGATAATACTTAAAAGAATTTTTATCAGAGTAGAGAGATGGGAAGAGTTAAACATGTAACTTACCTGATCAACCATCCCACTTTCACTATGGCGCAAGCTTGTACTCTGATCTCTCTTTGTATATTTTGATACCTGGCCTCCTGCTTCATCTTGTGCTATGGGCGTTGTTTTACCAATAATCACATCCTCTCCTGAAACTCTAGTCCCCTGACAAGATGTTAACCAGTAAAGTTAGCCAGAAAATTCTGAATATATTGTATACCCCACTACAGCCTTACTTGAAAGTAAATTCTGCCCTTCAAAATTTTAATACATGGTGTCTTCTAAACATGGTCAGACTTACCGGGGGGGCAAGCCCATCATCATCCAATTTATCATATGAACCATGCCGCATGCCCTGCAATTTACCATTGCCGTAAAGAAATGGTCACTCCAACACAAAAGAAGGTTTGAGCTTTGAAATAAACATGTAAACAAAAGGGTGGGAACATGTGATTCACCATTGTATTCTCCCTGTTCGGACGACCAAATTCCTCCTTGACCAGCGTTCCCATCCTTTTTTCTTCATCTCTACAGACACAAAAAAAAAACAATGAGGATAAGAAAATAATTTTCCAAAACAAATAAAGCATTATGCAGGTAGGAATATAAAAGAATGTTCGTTAAAAGGAGACTTGGGAATATAATCCCAACCTGTAAGACCGAAAAAATAATGAACGAAAGAATCCACGATCTATTGAAGATTGGTTCATGATTACAGAATCTTCCTGATTGTATCCAGAATAGCAGGAAATAGCAACAATTGCATTCTGTAAAAAAAATCAGGTAACATTGAAACGCGAGCAGAGAATAATAGTAAATAAAGCTAATATATAGATATTATTTGAAAATATTATTGGAAATGAATTTCAATTAATCAACATCAGTTAATTCTTTTGGCATAAATTGCCGAAAACAAAACCTCTTCAATAAGATCAATTTAATGAGGCTTACAATTCCTGCTGGCAACTGCCTGAAGTGCAAGTGCTCCATGGCCCGAGTGGTAACAAGGGGCTTCTGTGGATAATAGAGTACATAAGCTAAAGTATCCTGCAGAGAAACAAGCAAACAGTGAAGGATGACACAAAAATAAAGTAAGAAAGAAAACTTTATGAGGTGAAATTGTTACTCAAATATACATTACTCAACCAAGTATAACATACCATTCGTAGCTGGTAATTAGTGACATAAATGCCCATTGCTTGTTTTCCCATAGCAGATTGGTATGTATTACGAGGAGACTGCAGTACATAATAAGGGATCAACAAAATGCAGCACAGGGTATAAGCAAACTAACGAACTAATCAAAAAGCATTATGTCACAGCAACTACAAAGCTGGAAAATGACAAAAAAAACATAAACTACTATGAAAGACCCTAACCTGATTATGATCAGGGAATGGAATAATTGATGCACAAACACCCAAAATCAACGATGGATGAATTTCACAGTGCGTGTATGTATGAGAATAAGCATCCTCAGGATTTGTTCTTGCATTCACAAGGTCCTGTTGCAAAATTATAAATTATGTCCTGAAATGAGTAAATCCAAAAAAAATCATGGACAATATGAAATGTGGACAGTATGAAATGTGCAAGTGAACACCCAATACAGGCATTGACAACAGGAAAGAAAACACTGACATTAATTGTCATGGAAATCATAGTCGTCTCCTCTTCCTCTGTGTCCACATACTCAATAAAACCCTGTGTAACAAGCTCATGCCATCCGTCTTCCCGACTCTGTCCAAAAACAATGTAAAGTGTCTCATGATTAAATAAATAGCACATTTTCCTATATATCAGATAAGAATGATAGACATTAATTTCCTTACCGCCTGTAAATTGTTGATGTCTGCTTTCTTTATCTTCAAACGTTGATTCTCCACAACAAATAGCGGTCGACTGCAGCGGCCATAATCAGTATATAGCCTTAATTCCCTTAGACGAATGTCTCTGACAACTCCTACTTCTGGGTTGACGTCAACCTGGAAAACTAACAGGAGCAGTTAGTACATACTGAGTGGATTTTGGCTTCAATTATGTAAATATCAAAGTTTGATTTACGAATATGCAATAATAAGATCTTCTAGAAAGACATCTCAAGTATGTATAACTAGTACAGGATATATATTAAGTACACCTATCTGAAAAGTGCCAGGAGATATCAATCTCATCATTCATGGTGTCCTTATCTTGGATTTTTAGCATGCCAAAATTATTAGCAACTTTTTTTATTGAAGATTGCTGAATCGGTACATAGATATTGACATCTCTGCCAATATTTGTGGATCACAAATTTCTAACTGAATGGTGACAAATGGTGTCAATTGAGCTACACTAATGTGTAAAGCTCTGAAAAAATATTTCTAGTTAAAAGAAAATGGACTCTAAAGTCCACTCTATGACCAAGATATTATTATTTTTCAAGTGACTTTTCCAAGAAAGAAGGAGAAACTTCTTAGTGATGTTAAAATGGACATCACATTTAAGGTTGGAATTGAAAATAAACACACTTACGGACATTACAGCCCAACCCCACTCTCTCCCTCTTCCCCCCAACCCGGCTACCATTGTAGAATGCCTATCAGCATAAAAACCTAAAGGAAAAAAAAAAGCTTTGTCATATAGAACTAAATACGGTTATAAAATGGAAAGGAGGTTCTTAAAAGGGGTTAAAGCAAAAGATACTTAGGAACCCTTCATGGTCAAGGACTAACTCTCGTCTCTCAGAGAAGTACCTTTAAATATTTACTCAGTTTTAACTTTTAACCATAGTTCCACGACTAGGCTCACACTCTATATGACACACATATTGTCACATGGATTATTTTTATGGTCTTTGAAGTTAATTTCTTGTGGCATGAGAAATATAATCCTTTCGTTATAAAATTCCAAAATGTTCTCAAATTTTCAATTTCCCAAATATTTGTGGAGTGTTGATGCCAAGTCTGAGTCAAGTCTAGATCCACTTTCATAAACTCAATAATGTTAAGTTCAAAAAAAGCAAATGCACAACTATATTTACATTTAAAATAATCACAGACCTGTCTTCTCAGCTGTCTCAGAGTCTTCACCAAAAGCTCAGGATCACGGTGAATTCCAACCCAACAACCATTTACAAATATTTTTGTTGATGTTGGAATGGCTGCCGGGGATATTTCCTAAAAATACAATACTTGTATTAGATAACAAAATTGTGAAGCACGATGAATAAATTTGTGGCTGCCAGAACTCAAGTGGTTCAAAACAAGAACAATCCACCTCAAAATTCTCTGTGCTCCATTCTTCCAAAAACTCCAAAATTGGATTAGCTGATGAGCCAACAGTGATGTAAACCATAAGGGCTAAATTTTTCACTAGCCCACAAGCCTACAAATAAGGGGAAAGAAATCATTATCCCCGCCGTAAAATATAAGTCCTTGCTGCACAATCACTGATGAAAATCATTCACATCAAAATTAGGAAATTGTTTCACCTGTCCTTCAGGAGTTTCTGCAGGACACATCATGCCCCAGTGTGAATTATGCAACTGTCTGGGTTTGGCCAGCTTACCTGAACAGGCAAAGCACATCTTTGTCAATTCAAGATTCAAAAACACATCTACCACAACAATACAATCGAAAATGTAAACTTTCAGTAGAAAATCTACATGTCAGATACATAAATCCCAAGTCATAAGGTTCAAGTTCGCATTCATGTTCATGTTCGACAAGGATAAAGTGTGGTTCAAGTTCGCCAACGGATAAAGTTCGAGAAAAAAAATGTCTTTAAGTTCGGACAAAAAAAATTCTATCATTTTTATTTTTTGAAAAATATGCACAAATATGTCAGAGGGGCAAAGTGGAGAGAGCTTTCTATCAACTAATTCCAGTCGTTATATGTATATATCAATGTTTTAAAAATCGGAACCGGACTCGGAACTGGTCGAGGGTTGGACCGGACCGGAACCGGACCGGTTCAAACTCTATGAACCGGTTTACTAAAAAACACATAAAAATTACATTTTTAAAGAAAGAAATATATTTGAAAAATTAGAAACCATGATGCCAACAATTACACACAAAATATGCAAAGTTTGCTCATGTATATAGTGATAGTTGGAATACTCGCACTCGGCAAATACTTGGCAGACCCCAAAAAAACAAAACTCGGCAATATTCAGCCAATACTCGGGAATACTCGGCAACTTAAAAAATACTCAAATTTCTTTTAAAAAACATAAAATTGCAGCCAAAACCATGTATTTGCAGCGTTTTCTATTATTGCTATTAATGCCTTCTTTTTGTTGGGATCTTTACAATAGCCTTCAGTCTTGTGTCTGAGGATGCGCAAATTGGAGTTTAAACACAAAAAAGACTCTAAATAGCAAAAAAAAAACCTATGCATCTGTTGATAACTTGATATGTGAAGTCAACATTTGAATAAGCAGGTCACGACCAAGTTGGTAGGTGGGACGATTAGTTCGAGCAAGGGAGAATACTCGCCGAGTTTTGGAAAGCTATCCAGTATTTTTAATTACTAATCTGTCTACAAGCAATCAAAGCTCATGATTCTTTCAGAAGATTGCAAGAAGTTGCTTGGTCCAAAAAGGTGCAAATATAGATTTTATTAAAATAAGAAAAATATTGCCATCAATGCGTAGAGCTCGAGAAAATATGCACTTTTAGAGAAAACGACACCTGAAACGGAGCCATAGAATGAAAGTTATGGCACATGCAAATTTTTGTTGCTACATCTTCCCGCACCCTTTCCAAAAATGGCAAATTTTATTCTATACTTGTGTTTTTTTCCCCAAAAATCCAAAAAAGGAAAGAAATGCTGACTCGGCCGGTTCAGGTTGAAACCGGACCGGTTTGACCGGTTTGGACTAAAACCAGTCAACCGATCCGATTTACTAAACGGTTCGTGCTTTAAAATGTTAAACCGGTCAAACCGGCCGGTTCCGGTTCCGGTTTGACCGGTTTTTAAAACACTGGTATATATACATGCATTTGTAAAATAATGCAAAATAGCATCAATAATTTCCCATGTAAAAATAATGGATAAAGTTCGAGCTCGTGCTTGACAAGAATAAAGTTCGGCAAAATTCGAAATTTTTTGATAAAATTTGGAGAACCTTGTGACATGGCATAATTCTAACCTTCACGACCAATTGGAGAGTTCAACCTTCGTAAATGCGATAAAGTTGATGCAAATGTCAGACGATTCAAAACCTGTATCAAAAGTTCAGAAGAATGACTAATCAGTAACGTATCATGCAAGAAATGAATGTAGAGATTTGTATTATAACAGTAAAACCTGTGACACTCCAGCCCTGGTGCCTGCCGCATTTGCTTGACCCCAGTTTCCAGTGGCTAATGAATATTTCAGGCCACTGGATATTGTTTTTGCTTTAATTGCAAATTGTAGATTTACATCCTTCCCAGAATCAACACACTGCTCAGAGAGGCGTAAGTCAGAAAGCTTATATAACACTACTGTATATTTCTTAATTATTTAAAAGCAAAGAGAAATGTGTAAGTATAACAAACCTTTTGCAAGTATGACCTCACATCCCTGGTCAGCTTTCGGAAAAGCTAAACATTTCCAAAAAAACACATAAATGAGACAACTTCTCAAAGGATCAAAGATAAATAAAGCAAGTCTTAATGATTTATATACATCATAAGTGAATTCATCCAAAGTGAATGGTTTGAAGTTTAAACAGTCAATGTAACAAACCATTCTGAACAGTCCCCCAAGTAGAGGACCGGCTAGGTCCAATCTTTTGTTCCCATAATGATCTCTGTCATCCTCTGGTCGACGACCAAGAGCACATAATAGAAGTCGATGGATGATGTATCTAAGAAAACATGTGAACTGTGAGTTCCTGTGATGCCTCTCATGCATAAATAGGATTGTTTATTACAGAGATTAACGAAATTCATCCCAACAAATATATAGTAAGTAGCAAATGGACATTGCCCACCCAAAGAAATAGGCTTTCTTAGTTTCACTATGCTCTCCAACACCAACATGAGGCAACATTTCCTTCTGCAGAATGTCTTTTGCATACCTGTGAAACATAACTGTTAGTCAACTATACAAGGCCCAAGTTCATGTTAGGAACAGGTTTCATGGTACATATCCATTACTCAGATTTTCAATTAACAAAGGCACAATATTACAAACAGAATTTAAAACCAAATGAATCCTAGAAAAAACTCTGAATTTATATGTTCTCAAGTACACCAACCAGTCGTCTAGTTTTCCCAAGGTTTTTGTCAAAAAAGACGATATATTACTAGCAGAAATGAAAACCCTATCTAGCTGCAAATATTTTTCAAAAAATGATCCTCACTTTATACGCTTTTCTCTAGTAACACCAACAGTCGACCCACGTTTACCAATGTAATCCAATGCAACCTGTGGAAAGCATCATTAATCAATTAGATAATAAATACAAATTAAGACTTTAATACCAAATCATTCATCAGCAGAAGTATCCCCTGCAATAATTCAGTCCAAACACTTATCATATTGCCTGACACCAATTCAAAAATACATAAAGTTCATACCTAGCAATTTCACACACCTAAAAATCTTGAAGTTTCCCATTGACAAGAATCTTACCTAATAATGATTTATTTTTGCGTGATTCCATTAGTTACAAGAGCAATGGAGCAAAATCCGATGATTTAGGTACAGAGTTTCACAACCAAATTAATATTGCTTCATTACTTTTATTCACTGTATAGGAGATATTATACAATAGTTCACTCCTATAAAATAGGAGAGAATATTATGAGTGAGTTGTTTTAACAAAACTAACTCACTCAACACTATTCCAACACGTGAGTTGTCTAGACAAATCACATATAATTATATATACATATTAATATTTAACCCACACACTCCATATATGCTAACTTACCCATACAAATATATTGGCTTGTAAATGTGGGCACTAACAACTAATTCCTAACATCCCCCCCTTAGTGTGAATAGGGGAAGTAAGCACACCACATGAACTGAAAACAGAAATGCATGTCCTTACAGAATGCCAGTTTGAGGTCTACAATTTTTTTATTCTGAATATATGTTGCACATGATCACCTACATACAAGAACTCAACAGTTCCCGCTTTCACTTTCAATGAATGCTCTTTCACTGGCCAACCACACTTCTATTGATCGCCTACATACGAGAACTCAATAAATCCTAGTTTTTACTTCTAGTGAGCTTCTCACGGGCCAATCACTATAGAAGTGCGATAGTCAAAAGATCGTCTGTAATTAACCGCTATCTTATCCATTTGTTTGCAGTTATCACAGCTGTATACAAAAATAAGAAAATAAAAGTGGACTCTAGTCCTCATTTTTGCGTATGCAGTCACTGTTGTAGATCACTGCCACTCTGATCACAAACAATATAAGAAAGTCACCACTATGCCACTTGGAGACCGATCCCAACTTTAGTCATTTTGGGATTGATTGGTTTGCCACAATGCTGCATCATGCAACCCCTTTGTTAGTGGCGAACAAGAGGACACTTATTGTCCTCCTGAACTTTAGTGCCTCCTGTCCTCCACTGTCTTAGCTTCCTTACTCAGTAGATTGAATCTAAATATCAATTGCATGCAATTAGCACTCAACAAGTTTGAACAGACAAACAAGACGGTTTCAACTAATGATGTATCTTTTACAAATAAGGAAAAAAATTGGATTCTTTTGATGACACAAAACAGGACTATTTAAGTCTCACGGTATAACTTTGACTTAACACAAAATGACTTTGACTTTTGAAAACTATATTATTTGACTCTTATACAAAGAACATGGGATTTTATAGTATTGACCATGGAAAACTACATTGAAAAGACCTTTTTTTAAACTAAAATAGTGCAAACTTATAATTATGAGTTTTACACTATAATCATCTAAAAAATAACAACATAACACTAAAGACTAAAAACGCCAATGGGGTTTGGGTGGATCGGTTAAGTCGGACGGTTGTGTCCGAATCCACCCAGGTTCAAATCCCACTAGGCGCGATCCCTTCGGGGTGGTTATCGGTGGTGGCGGATGTTGCATCACCGGTGTTTATGGCTGGCGGTTATTCTCAGCGATGGCGGACTTTGCATCTTCGGCATTGGCGTTCACAGTGGCTGGTAGCTTTAAAAACTGTAGTGACGGAAATTGCATCGTCGATGCGGGCTGACTGGTCGCGTTCTTGGTTGGATTAATTGTAATATCTTGTCTCTAGACATTGGTTGTAATGGGCGGGGTCCCAGGCAACCCCCCACTTCATGGCTCCGATCAAAGCGTTTATCAATCAAAAAAATAAAAAAACACTAAAGACTAAACACTAAACACATAACCTAATAGACAAATACTTAGCGACCCAATAAACATAAAATAATACTAAACCAGCCCTACTTTTGTGTGGAGATTTAAACTTCGGTTAAAATGTGCATAAGCAAAATCTACTTATCACAAAAGACCAGTCTTGCATTTTTTTGAAGCTTTGTAGCTTGCTGGAGAGCTCCGACAGGTGATGGCTTTGTACTTTGGATGATTGCCTTTTTCTGGTTTCCTTTTCTCCCTAGAATCGTTGGATGCTCCGTTTTGGCAGATTTGTGATTTTTGTTTTCACCAAAAGACATCTAGATCAGTTTTCATTCACTAGATGTGAATTTCCAGCCACAAAAAAAGCCTTTTGGACATCAATTTTTCCATATCTACAAGCATAATCTGAACAGGATGTAAAAAGATAAGTTGTGCATCTCTTCTTTATCTTTCCAACAAAAATTAAATGAGATGTTAATCTGATATTGGATGAGTAAAATCCATCTATTTAACTGAGAACTATCTGCTGGTATTTTTTTCACGAGATTTCTCTATGTTCTTCTTTGTTGCTGCACTTGCACAGACTGCTAATTTAACACCATTGTAAACTTTAAATTTATTTTGTCACACACAAAAAACTCTACAAGCTAATTTAAAATTATTTTTATCAGACTAATGAATTTCATCTACAAGGGCAACTAATAATTACATTGAAACTGCCCCAAATAATTTTAAAATCTCATACTTATCTCAGAGACCTCTTGACTCTCCTCGGCTCTCACAGGAATAACCTGCTCAGATACCACATGATGATTCTGGTACAAAGTTTCACACCTGAATATAATACTACTTTGTTACTTTTATTCACTGTATAGGAGATATTTATACAATAGTTCACTCTTGTAAAATAGGAGAGATTAACTATCTCCTTCAACCACTCAAATTATTATGAGTGAGTTGTTTTAACAAACTCATTCACTCAACACTATTCTAATACGTGAGTTGTTTAGACAACTCACATATAATCACATATACATATTAATATTTAAGCCACACACTGTATATATGTTAACTTACCCAAACAAATATATTGGCTCATAAATGTGAGCACTAACAACTAATTCCTAACAAAAACTGAGCAAGTAACTAGAGATTATATATACAGATTCGAGCTAGTTTCAACTACAATCATTTGCAAAGCAGGAATGCAGGAATACTGCTCACAATATAGATAAAGAACATTAAAGAAGCACTTAGAAATACAAAAATCAACCTGCTGGTTCTGGATGACGAATGCCTCCTCCAATGATGGTCTCAACAACTCCATCATTGCAGCATCACTAAAATCATAGCATATATGCTCTAAAATGTCTTTGTCAGCAACAAACCCCAGGGCTCGAAAAACTATAATAATTGGAATGTCTGAACGAATATAAGGCAATGTCGCTCGAATAAACTGCCCTGATGAACCCTGAACAACAGAAAAATAGATAGAAATGACTCATAAGGGATAGACTATATAAAATGAAGATCAAATGCAAATAATCAAACTTCAAAGATTGCACAGAAAATGTTATAAAATTACACGATTGTAGAAAGAATCCTGCATAGAAATTTGTCGAGAAATTGCAAAATATAATAATATATATTCCTACATAAGCTTTGCAACTACCAATGGGCATATATATCCTACTTATGAAATACCTTTTTGGTTTCTATGTTTAGCATAGTTACCCCAATAGGCATTCTACAACAGCAGCAGTGGGGTGGGGTGTAATGTACTGATTTGTTTACTTTTATGTCTGGCCTTAAATTTGACATCTATCTGACCATCACTTAGAAGCTTTTTTCCTTTTTGCTTGGAGAATTCAATTGCAAAATTGTGGTGGATTTTAGGGCCCATTCTTTTTTCCAAACAAAAAATTTTTGAAGCCCAATGGGAAATTGGAGAAGGTAATGAAATTATTAATCAATGTCATATGTGAAAGATCCAAGACAAGAACCTCGAGATTGATATCTCGAGGATTATTTCAAGTAGATATTTAAGATATCTGTACTAGTTATCTAATGTACTCTTTCCTAAAACAGGTGATACAGGTTCATAGAAATAAATTAGGTACAACATATGGAAATTCTCGTTATCGATGCAATAACTCATAAACCAAAATCATAATAACATTTGAGTCATTAACTTGAATAGAAAGGCAATAATCTAAATGCACAGTCAAAAAGGTAACACAAACCCACCCCTTTAGCACTCGCTCTTGAAAGCATGCGCACAAACATACTACTTGGTGGTCTGTTTTGTGCTTCAGCCATAGACCTCACCTCAGCAACATAAGAATATTTATTTGGTTGTCGTTTCTTGAAAACATAAACATGATTTGTGCTCATTTTTTCTTGAGCAATTAAAACCTTCTCACTGCCATTGATGATAAAATATCCACCTTGGTCGTACGGACACTCTCCAAGCTCATGAAGATCCTTTTCATTTGTAGGAGACAGCGTGCAATATGCAGAACGCAGCATTATTGGTACCTAAAATGAGGCATCAATAGCTAAGCATTGCTATGCAACAACAGAAAAAAAATTGAAATAAAGATTTTTCAGTGCCCTGGAAAAATAAGGCACAAACGTAGAAAGGATGATTATACCTTCCCAATGAACACTTTTGTAAGATCTTGTTTCTCTGCTAGCTCTTCACAATCAAGCCCTTTCCTGAAAACCCGTTTAGTGACATCAACATATAGTGGAGCTGAGTAGGTCAAATTCCTTAGTCGTGCGGCTTTGGGAAATAAAGTAGCAGTTTCGCCATCAGATTCTGTCATCATAGGTTTGCTGAGATATATCTGACCAAAGCTTATCTTGAAAACGGTCTGCAAAACAACACAAGAAAATTGATCTTAAAATCCCTGCTTGCCTCAAAAACACAAGGTAGAGATTAATTTTATATGGAATATATTACTACTTAATGCATTATTAAATATACTTCCAAATAATTGATAACCATCACAGAAAATTAAAAGCATCCTCTCCCAATGCAACATAAATATGTACAGACAAATGAAAAACAAATCTATGTAAGACTGTGCACCAGATACACAATTTTTGAAATCGTAGAAACCGAGTTTTGCTAAACAGAGAGAGTTACAGTTCCATTTCATTCAGTAACTTATTTACATACACGTACAATAAAAGGTAGGAAATGAAAATATGGCAAGAGGAAATGATAAGATGTTATCAGGATTCACATAAAGATTGTGTTAGTTTTAAAACTTTAGTGTCAGCCACTTTATGAGCAGGAGCTTATTTTTATCAAATGATATTGTACTCTGATTTGTTATTAGATTACTGTCTATGAAGACCATATTAGATCAATGAGATTTTCATAATGACATTGTTGGCTGCAAATACCTACATAACTGTTATTTTCAGCTGTGTCAGCGCAAACCTTTTTAGTAGAGGTATTGACAAATGTAACCTTGATACAAAAACTGATCATTACCTGCTTCACTAGAGAATTTATTATCCTCCTAAAGTTGATAAACCTTGTATTACAGAAAAATGTGTTCGTCATCTTTGGAAATATTCTTAAAAAGGGTATGCCTTACTGACAGCTAGTAAATGAAAATTGGAATATGTCTGTACTACTTTGAAGAAGTGTTTGTATTCCTTGGAAAACAAGGAGTTGATCTCTCGAAAGTTTCTGAGAAAGACAACTCAATGTTTGTAAGAAGATATTCTGAGAAGGTTTACAAGGTTAAAAATAAATTTAAAATATGACTTTTAAGCTTAAAAGGTTAAAAAATTTAAAAAATACGACTTTTAAGCTCGGAAAAAGGATGTTGATTCCACCTAGATCCTCTCCAATTCAATGACAGTGAATGTTTAGTGTTGTAAATCAAAATCCATGAAGGCAATAATCTAGTTCCAAGAGGACAATAGTAGTATCCAATTCCCCTTCCAAGTGCAGCTGAATGCCTGAAACCCATAAACTTGTGTTTAATGATGACTGGTGTAACTCCGCACATTTTGTCGTGATAAGCCTTTGTCATGTTCAAAATTATACTTTCTACCTTAGGCCTATAAAGGCTAGAGTGGTGTTGAATTTTGAAATATTTTCTAAATCCTATACCCTAAGCTAAACCCTGTACCCAGCAATAAGTGATTTGGATAATTTAACCAGAACCTACAATAGGTCAGGCCTGCAACCTCAACCCTAGTCTTTGGAAAGGAAGAATCTTTTTCCTTGGTATCATTCTGCATTGTCATCGGAAGATGGCACTCCAAAAAAACTGCTCAGGCAAGCATGTGTGTCATAGGTCAACACCAACCCATAAGGCAATAATCTACTTCCAACAACATGATAGTAGTATCCAATTCCCCTTCCTTGTGCAGCTAAACACCTGAAACCCATAACCTTGTGTTTAATGATAACTGGTGTAATTCTGTACTTTTTGTCATGATAAGCCTTGATCATGTTCAGAGTTATACTTTCTACCTTAAGCCTATAAAGGCTAGTATGGTGTTGAATTTTGAAATATTATCTAAATCCTATAACCCTAAGCTAAACCCCATAACCAGCAATAAGGGATTTGGATAATTTAGCCAGAACCTATAATAGGTCAGGCCTGCAACCCCTACCCTAGACTTTTGAATGTAAGAAAGTTTTTCCTCGGTATCATTATGTGTTGTCATCAGAAGATGGCACTCCAAAAAAACTAGTCAGGCAGGCATGTAAGCAAGAGCACAAGGGAATCTTGAGGCCACACCACTAGTAGACCCAACTATTTATACTCACATGTCCTTCCATTATGGAAATCAATATCTTTCAATTCATTAAAACATCTAGCCCTAGGCATTCAGAGGCATGGATGTGGTTTTTGTTTTGCACTCTTTGCATATTTAATATTTATCATTCCCAATTGGATGCGGTCTAGAATTTCATAGAACCACCAAAGCCAATGATAACTATGATGATCATCTAAATAACTGTTTCATTTCTTAAGCAATAAGATTAATGGCCTAGCCATTTCCTTTGTGTTGTCTGGTGCATGAAAAACACCTAGTCCTTGCCATTGTTGTGGCAACCCTAGGGATTATTTCCAAACTGACCATGTGGCTTATGTTTAAATTAACCAAAGAGAATTAACACCAAGTGCTTTGCAGCTTAGCTGCCATTTGCTTGCTCGTTGTCACATACTTTCATGTATGTGTTGATCCGTTCATGTTCAACGAATTCCTTGATAAAGCTACCCACTTGTTTACATGACAAACTTTGTAAACTATTCAAGTCTTCAATTGTAAGTATCTTTACTCCTTCAGGTTAGTATGCATTTATCACAATAAATATTTATGCCCTTATGAATAAGAAAACATGTTATGAATGAATGAAGATCACTTCAGGTTCATCATAGAAATTAACTACTTCAGCTTCTCTGTGTGAGAGCAATAATATATTGAGCAATGGGCCCATGGCAGGGACACTAAAGAGATAATGTTACCATTGCTCTCGAAGAAAAATGCACTGGTGTTGAGAACCTTTGAATGTTATTATATAATCCATTAGATGGAACTGTTATAATCGTTTTTGGCCTGGTATCCGTCATTTGAGAAGCCAGTAAATGACATTGTCTTAACTATTGTGTCCTTGTACCTATTACTTCATGTGGATTGGGGATAGAACCAGTATAATATGTTTGAACTACACCTTCAATATGTCTGCTAAGGACAAAGCCAGTGGCTATTCAGCCATGGTTGTTTGATTCTTAATATGGTATAATGTAGCTTTATTCAGTTAAATATGACTTTCATAAATAATCAGCTTCTTATATTTCATAGTGTATGAGGTTCTCCAGAGTTTCATATTCATTCCTGAGGTTGACAGACATCTGAAACAGTACCAACTCATTCGTATTATAATGAAACCCTGATAAAAATGTCCAATCATGCAGTACATGAAAATTGAATGCATCAGACTTCTTTTTCCACTTAGTAAAGGAATGATGGAATGTGCATTAATAGAAAACTTCAGCAGCTCTCTTTGTCTTGATTGTTCTTGGAATACCTTTGTCATGATTAAGGGATAGATTTTAAATTAAGTAAAACAAGAGTCGCAAAGTGACTAGTCCCAGTCGTAGCTTGAAGAAAAGTTAATTGGTCAACAATAAAATGAATATATTTAAGCACAAAAAAAATTGATTGCATATGAATACAATGTAGAGTTTAGGATGAAACAATAAACCATAGTTGCAGTCTCAAAGACAATGCTACATGAAAATTGGTAACATAAAATGTAAGTTTGGAGGAGGTCTCATGCAAAACAAGTTGATTAAAAAAATTGCAAAAGAAATGAGAGCACGGCTTAGTAGTAATATTAAATTGTTTAGTAACATCACAGCTAATGATAAAGGTTGATGTGAAAAGCTGATGGAACAATGGCGAACTTAGGAGCAGATAGCAGGGGCGAAAGGAAGGAGGTCAACGGCGAAGACAGGAACGAATCAATAGAACAGGATCAGCCGAGCACAAGGAACAACCATGGGTTTTTCATTCAAAGTTCTGCAACTGCAATCTTACACCAGAAGCTCAAATCACGAGGTTCCCTCCTTAACCATGGTATCGCTTCGGAATCTCCTAAGCTTTGTGAGACCGGGTAGAAAGAGAAGTTTGCCCTAATTGGTCAAATTGAGGAAAAGTTTAATATTCAATTCAATGCTTGCGGCAGGGGTAGGTATACCATGGAGGCGCTGCAATTGATCAAGCAAGGAAACACATTGAAGGAAGCAGACGAAATTGGAGGCGCTGATCGGATCCTGTATACCAATCAGACAAAGGGCAACTGTGCGTCAAAGGGTTTGAACACATGCTCAGGGGATTCACAATACTGGTGTCAGAGCATATCCCCATTTTTAAAATTAAGGATAGTGACCTTGAAGACAGGACCCTCACCTATAGATTCATAGGAGCTTGGTCAAGTTTGGAAGCTTTAAAGAAATGGATATGCCAAAAATGGAATTTTTGTCCTAGACCAGAGATCAAACTTCGCACTCAAGGCTACTTCCAAGCAACTTTCCAAAGCTCAGAGGACAGAGAAAGGGTGTTTCGGGGTGGACCTTGGTTCCTCCGGAATGCTGGTTTATATACTCGATATTGGACTCATAATTTTAACCCATCTGAAGAACTCCTTAAAAAAATCCCAATCTGGGTTATAGGCTGTATAAACTCCCACTGGAGTATTGGGAAGAGTATATTTTGAAGTAATTTGCAGAGGAAATCGGACAGTTTATTTGCCTTTTTGAGTCTACCTCTAAAGGGGGGCTTTGTTCTTATGCTAGAATCTGCATCTTGATAGACCTAACCAAACCAAAATCCCCCGCGCACTCAAGCTCACCTCCTCTTTTGGATATTGGAAGCATAATCTGGACTATGAATGCCTATCCTACGGGTGCTTCTCTTGTAGGAAGATTGGTCGCACCAGAAAAAAGGTGCCTTGATCTTAGGACTAATTCGGATCCTCCTACTAGAAAGCAGGATAATAAACAATAATCTATCAATGAGAATGTGTCCCACACAAGGCAGGCTATAGGGGCGCTTAGAATGTGGCCCACAAGTAAAGGAGTGACGAGCAACAAACCAGGAGTAATGAGCGACGAACAACAAGCAACGAACCAGGAACAACAAGCAACGAATGCTATAGTGCCAAGATTTTTGGCTTCATTTCCCATAATGTTAGCTACAAAGTTATCTACACAAAGTTAACTACAAAGTTATCTACATAGAGTTAACTACAAAGTTATCTACACAGAGTTATTTTTGGATTTTACACAGAGTTATCTACACATTACGGGAATCCAACACATTTTGGGGAGTGGCTTCATAATATTGGCGCAACTGGGCGGGCTCTTAATTTTCCACAGGCGGCCATCGAAAGCTAGCCATTATTTGAGTGATTGATAGACTGTTCTTTTCTTTTCTTTTCTTTTCTTTGCAGGAGACCATCAAAATGCTATAGCGCCAGGATTTTTGGCTTCGTTTCCCATAGCGTCACGTCCTTAAATGTGTGCGGCGGAGAATACTTGGGTTTATGTTTTGAGCAAAGAGAGAGCAGAGGATCAGATCTAGGTGGAGACAGTGCAAAGACGGCAAAAGGATTGTTTGATTTTGGCGAGCCATACATCAAGAAAGAAACTCCAAAAATCCGAAACTCTGATCTCCGAAAAACTCCGAAAATCCGAAACTCCAATCTCTAAAATCCTTTGAAACTCCGATCTCCGAAACTCCAATTTCCGAAGTCGAGTGAAATTTTAGCGGGTCTACAAAAGTCCGAAATTTCGATCTCCGAAACTCCGACACCTGACTTTCGAATAATCTTTGAGAAGGGCAGAATATTCAAGTTTTGAATTTGCTAGTAAGAGAGGGGCTTTAATCTTTGTTAGCGAACGGATCATCTTTGGTTAAGATTGGATTTCAAAGGCAAATCACTTCTTTGTCGGAAAGAGAGGCTTCTTCGTTTAACTTTTGTGGAGTTTTTCACCAGCAGGATTGAAGACGCAGGCAGGCATGTTTGAAGACGTTGGCAGGTAGAGCTCCCAATTGCTCGCGTAGGTAGAGTTCCTAGCACAAGGAGAGGCATAAATCTTTGTGAAGGGCAGAATATTCAAGTTTTGAAATTATCCCTCGGCCTCCCATTTAACTGTGAGCTCCATTCCTTCAAGGAGGTCCGCAACGAGGTTTTCCCTGCACCATCACTTGACCCTCTCTACCTTCTCACCGTGGTTTCTCACCTCTGCTCAGTCAAATGTTGGAAATGGAAAGAATGTCTATTGGGGCTGTGGAGTCAAACAGCTTGGGTAAAATTGCACTAGCAAACAAAAGTGGGAAATGGGTGTGGGTCAACGCAAAGCAATATCGAGGAATAATAAAACGTGGGCTTTCACGCACTAAATGGGGACTCCAAAGAAGACTTCAAGATCAAATGATGAAAACCACTCCACTCGAACAAAGGGCAAAACCCCAATCCAAAAATGGAGCACAAAATCGGGAGGCACATGACTATAAAGGCAAAGGAGCGGAAGAAGTCTACAGCCCTACTTCCATTCCTCTCACCTGGTCATCCAGTTTATATGTGCAAGAGTTGATGAATGTGAAAAACATAATGGAATGCATGGAAGCCCGAGAGCAAGAGAAAAATTGCAAGATCCAGAAGATTGTAACAGCAAACCAGACTCTTGCAGAAGACAACAAAGTGTTAAAAGAGCAAGTGGCAATGCTTCAAGAGGCCTTACAAATAGGAAAGCATGAAAAATGATAATGAAATGGTGAAAACAGCCTGGTAAGACATGTTAACATCAACAAAACCAGGTATGAGTGTAACAAACCTAAAAACAGCAGAAATAAAATCTCATACGGATCAGGGAACAAAGTCCCACTACTTTGTGGTTGAAGAAGGTGCTAAAAATAAAAATTTAAATGCAAACAAAACCAAGTCATGGTCCCATGTTGTTAAGGGACCATCAAATAAGGACAACGAGGTAGGTGCAAATCTGGGCAGAATGCAAGAAAGCAAACATTGAGAAAGGCAAGGAGAGGATAAAAAATCTAATTATCAAAGGGGTAAAAGAATATGGCAAGAATGAAAACACATTTGTTTTGGCAAGTGACTTTTTAAGAGACAAACTACAATGGCAAGGACTGATCATGCAAGTAAGGAGAGTTGGAAAGGTAGATGAAGAAAGGGATAGACCTATCAAAGTGGTCATGAGGAGATTAGAAGAGAAGTACAAACTTTTGGATAAGGACTCTTGAGGGGGTCAAATTTCTTTTTAGATGATGATTTAACTTCAACTCAATTGGAGGACAGAAGGAGAGAACTAACTAAAGTAAGAGCAGCAAGAGACGAAGATGAAAGAGCATGGTTGTACAATGGAAAAGCCATTATTAGCAAGATAATGTCACAGTACTCTTCGCAAATGGATGACAACAGGAGAACAATGAAATTGATGTCAACAAGAAATGGGTTGGATCAATCATGGATGCAAAACTATGAGAACCATGCTTAGAGTTCTCAACACCACAATAAATAGGAATCAGGGCCCTCCCAGGTATTGTTAAAACTCGCATGTTGGAATTGTAGAGGTTATCCTTGGAGAAGAGGACTTGGGTTAGGGCATGTAGCATAAGGAAGAGACGTAATTTGTCTCACGGAAACACATGAGCATGATGGTTGCAAGACTCCTTCTTTTGAAGGCTATAGGAAGTTTGCAGTGTGGAATGAGGCAGCTAGCAATGGGAAAGGTTTTGGAGTTATAATGGTTTTAGTTAGAGAAGTGGAGGATAGGAAGATTCAGCAAGTAAAAGAGGACACAAACAAGCAGTTTATTTGGTTTAGAATATAAGGAAAACGGGAATAAAATTAGAATAACAGTTTGTTACTTTGCGCCTTGGATCTGCAAAACATACAAAAAAGGTGGACTAGATGGGAAAGACCCTTATGCAGCCCTAAAGAAAGATATTTCAGACTTTTCACAACAAGAGGAAGTAATTTTTTACGTGATTTCAATGCGAGGACTGCAAATGAGAAAGCTAACACTTGGTGTAGCAAGGAAAACCATAATCCACTGTGGCTCATGGAAGAAAATAATAAGCAGTGGGCAAGATGGTCAGAAGACAACCGGGACATTAATCATTTTGTCGAAGAATTATTAACTCTTTGTGGCATGTTTGATTTGATTATTTGTAATGGTATGGAAAGATGGCATAAATCTAGAAATTTTACTTGTAAAACCTACAATAGGGCAAGTGTTGTTGACTATGCAATTTGTTCACAAGGTTTAACCAACAGGATAAAAGAAGTGAAGATTGATGATTCTATTAGGGATCTAAAGTCAGACCATAATCTAATTTCCATAGTGGTAGATTGGTCGAGCAAGAATCAGCCCACAAGGAAAGAACAATCTCAACATTTTCCGGAAAAAGGAAGGATCATCATAACACAAGAAAATAGTGATATCTTCAAAATGACGTTGAGTCGCTTAATGCAAGAGGGAAAAGTAAGATCACAAGGCCTTAAAAGCTATGAGTTAACAAACATGATTAAAAAGGCACTTACAAGTTGTAAAAGAACAAAAAATAAGAAGCAAGCACATTGTTTTCTGGTAAATAGATGGTTTGATGAGGATTGTAAAGCGGTGGGGAGGGCTATTTAAGAAACAGGCAAAGAGAAGCAAAACACAAAGTTGTACAAACAGATCATAAAGATGAAAAAAAATGAATTCATGATCATACGGAGGGATTAGGGAAACATAACCCAAAAGCATTTTGGAAGGAGCTTCAATCAAAGAAAAAACATACAGATGACAACAATATCACAGCCAACCAGTGGAAAATGAATTCATGATCATAAGGAGGGAAGAGCTTATACACTTAGGGAAACATAACCCAAAAGCATTTTGGAAGGAGCTTCAATCAAAGAAAAAACATACAGATGACAACAATATCATAGCCAATCAGTGGTTTGAGTTTGCAAAACAACTTTACGAACAAGATCCAGAAGTTGAAGGCCCTCCTTTGATCAACACGACAACAAAACTTTTTACTGTACAAGAAGTGGAAGAGGGTATTATGAAATTGGGGGTTGGAAAAGCCAAAGACTTAGATGAATTTCAGGCAGAATATTTAAAATGGGGAAAATAATTTCTCGCTCCTCACATTGCCGACATATTCAACAACATCATTCAACAGGGTTTTCCTGGAGATTGGACTATCAGTCTTGCAAAACCTCTTTTTAAGAGTGGAGATGTTAACAATCCTTCTAATTATAGAACCATCATGATCAACCCTTTGTTTGCAAAGGTATTTGGCAGCATGGTGGAATGCAGAATCAGCAAGTGGGAAGAGGAAAAAAGCAAGAGAGCAAAAGGGCAAGCAGGGTTCATAACTAAGTATTTAACAATAGATCATGGTATCACTTTAAGGCACATTATTGAAAAAGCTTGGGCTGCTAAAGAGGAAGCTTTCTGCTGTTTTGTTGACTTCAAGAAGGCTTTTGACACAATTCCTAGAAGTAAGCTATGGGACAGGATGAAGGAACTTGGTATCCCAACGCATCACATAGCAGATGTTCATAGACTTAATGAAAAGGTACGAGTTAAAATTAGAAGTCACACTGGTATCTCAAAAAGTTTCAGGAGTGATATTGGGGATAAACAAGGATGCCCTTTATCGCCTACTTTATTTGGCCTATATATCAACAAACTTGAGGAATGGTTAAATATGCAGAGTGAAGATGGTGTTCGACTAAGAGAGTATGTTGTAAGAGTTCTCCTATATGTTGATGATCTTATCCTGATTGTTGGGTCCGCTCAAGGCCTTCAAAAGCATTTATGTGTACTTGAGCACTTTTGCAAAGAAATGGGGATGCAAGTCAACACCAATAAGACCAAGATTATGATCTTCTCCAATAGAAAGAAAAAAACTCAATATGATTTCTATTTCGATGGAAACATTTTAGAGGAAGTGACATAGTATAAATATCTTGGGTTAGACTTTAACAACAAGCTTAGCTAAGAGATTTGTAGCAAAAAGAGAACTTTAGAAGGGTGGAGAGCTTTTCATGCTTTCCAAAACAAATGCAGAAAGGCAGAATTATGGGATTGGAAAACTATGCAAGCTTTGTTTGGGCTTTTAGTGACTCCAGTGGTGCTTTACAGATGTGAGATTTGGGCTAGCAGCATTTCAAACTCAAGATGGAAACAATTTGAGAGGATCCAAAAAATCATGATTACTAGCAAGTTCAAATTAAAGATCTCGGTCCCATATGAGATTCTCCTAGTTCCTAGCTGAAATGGGGGTTACACCTCTAGAAGCTATTGCTATGGTTCGTCTCATAACATATCTAAAAAAGATCGAGCAAATGGAAGGTAGTAGATGGCCTAAGGTTGTCCTCAATGAGTTTTTGGAGAAAAGAAAGAAGTTGTGGATGAATCAATGAAACAATTGGGTTTAAAAATGGAACATTCATTTGAATGCATGTCCTAATAATAGTCGAGATATAAAAACTTTTGTTATAGACAAATCCTGTCAAGCTATATGGGGAAAGCCGTTGGGGAGAAAGAAGAGGTACTATTTGGAGGAATTTAACTCTACATGTTATCATCAACAAAAGGCTTTTATAGGGGCTAATATCTCGTGGAAAGCAAAGAGCTCAATTGAGAACTAATTCACACCGTCTTCGGTGTGAAACAAGATGATAGAAAAGACCTAAAGAGACATGGGAAGAAAGAATATGTATCTTTTGCAAGTTTGGTGCGGTGGAATCAAAGAAACATTTCATGTTAGACTGTAATGCTTATAATGACATTAGGGCCCAGTTGGATAGCACGGTGGCTACTGCCTCCTTTCAAGATATTTTCAATGAGAATATGGTTGAAAAAACGGGGGAGCTGATCATTAAACTCGTTAACAAGAGTTCTGAATGCTAGAAAGATCTTTAGCAAGATCAGTTATCCCATAGGCTACTTTGGTAGTCTCACGGACGTTAAAATGTCTTCTTCTTAGGTGGAAAAGGAAAGATATCTCCAAGGAAAGGCAAAATTGGATAACATGGAGAAACCATACATAGTTCCTTCAGCCAGGAAAGTATATCCTTCAATCATTGCCTAAGGATCAGACTCATCAGGGCCAATCATCTCTAGTGGAACAACTCAATCCAGCTAAGCCCTCTGATTCTAGAGACTTGGTTATTATTCCTCCCAGCCCCAAGCCTCTCAAGAAGCAGGTGGAGTCAGATTCCCCTCCGACAAGATCTTTCAAAGACACAAAGAAGGCCCTCAAAGAAAAAGCACAGTTTTTAACAAATAAGGAGAATCTCCCTCCTTTGTAAGAACTTGAGCAGTAAGATCTGAAGTCACCTTCCTCCTCTCAAAGGGCCAAGCCCCATGCTCTAGCGGATAGACATGAGAACGACATTTCTCACTAAAAATTTTCAACGGTAGGCCTAAGCCAGCAGGAAGCATGGGGAAAGTCCATTGAAGGCAAGGAAGTTCCCTTCGTGGTAAGACACTCGCAAAGACTTTTGAGTTCGGCAACTACCAAGCTCAATCCCTCTACAGGTCCCCCCAGTACCCACAGAAGAAAATCAAAAAAAGATAAAATTCAAATCGACACTCTAGCTTACTTAGAGCAGGGGATCCAAAAGAAGCTCACCGATATGCAGTTGGGAAACTCTGTCACCAAGGAGTTATGAAAATACTGAGTTGGAATGTCAGAGGCCTTCATGCCTCAGACAAAAACCGATAGGTGAAGCGATTAATTGAAGAATATAAGCCAGATATTCTTCTTCTTCAAGAAACTAAGATTGGGATTAGTCAGATGGAAGCAGCAGCTAAAAGTTGTTGGAGAGTTGTGGATTTGGTTGCTGAAGAAACTATTGGGTCTGTGGGAGGATTAGCCATCCTATGGATCTTAAGGTTTGTCAATGTAACCTGATATTTTCTAACAGCCAGGTAATTATTGTATTAGTTGAAGAAATTGCTAGCAAAAACTTCTTTCTTCTCTCCAATGTATATGGGCCTATGGAGGCTGTGGGGAAAAAAGAACTCTGGGACAAGCTATATGAGCTGAATGGGGGTCCTCATGCAGTTGAATGGGTGTTAGATGGAGACTTTAATGCAATTCTCCGGATCTCTAAGAAACAAGGAGGCTCCTGTCTCGTCTCTCAATCTATGAGTGATTTCAATAATTTTTGTCAGAAAGCAGGTCTAGCAGACTTCGACACTTATGGTCTTGGCTTCACTGGGAACAATAGAAGAAAAGATGGGCAACTAATTAGAAAGACTGGACAGGTTCTGGTCAATTCGGAGATGCTTGGCAAAGGCTACTCGTTTATGTCTGAAGTAATTCACTTTGCGGGATATGATCAACAGTACTTGAAATTGGAATCAGATATGAAACCCAGGGCATCCCCTTCAAGTTTGAATTCAAGTGTTACATGATCCTTCTTCCCAAGAATTGGTTAAAAAATGTTGGAAAAAATAAATAAAAGGATCTGAATGCTATATTGTAGCCGAAAATCAAAGGAGGTTAAAGCTGCACTAAAAGATTGGAATCAGAAAAAGTTTGGCAATCTTTTTGATAAGAAATCAGGAATTGAAGAGTTGAAGGATTTGCAAGGGTCCCCAGCCCAAGGAGAATGGAATGAGGAACTAGCTAACTTGGAGAAATGCCTTATGCAGGAACAACAACGAATTCTTCTGCAGGATGAAAACTTCTGAAAACAAAAATCCCCTATCTCTTGGTTGAGAGAAGGGGACAGAAATACCAAATACTTCCGTCTCTCAACAATTGAACACAGAAATAAGAACAGAATTGACAAAATCATCACACCAAATGGTACAGAATTGGAAACTATGAAGGAATCAAGAAAAAGCGGCAAAGTTTTACAAAAACCCCCTGACCGTAGAAGAAATAGGTCAGACTCCAGCCCAACAGTGGTTTCATCAATTCATTCCATCCCTAATCACAGAAAACATGAACAATAAATTTATGGCTCCGTATCCCTTGAAGAAGTAAAGAAGATTGTTTTTAGTCTTCCAGGCCTGGATGGGTTCCATGCAGGGTTTTTCCAACATTTTTGAGATATTGTGGGCAAAGAAGTGTGGGAGGCAGTGGAGGAATACAAGCACCGGAAAAATGTCTTCAAAGAGTGGAATAATACCTTCTTAGCTTTAATACCTAAAAAAGAGGAGTGCCCAAATTTTGATTCCTTCAGGCCCATATCACTTTGTAATTGATTATACAAATTTGTCACCAAGATAATGGCCAACCGTCTAAAAATCTGCTTAGAGGAGATAATCTCTGAGGAACAAGGCAGTTTTGTGTTGGGCGGGCAGATTTTGGATGGGATCGTGGTTGTTCATGAGAGGAGTTGATTCAGTCATATCACGTATATAATAGATGGCAGGGGGGCCCATCTAATATATAGGATAGGTATCTGATCTTTCCTTCTCCCAGATCTCTATAGGGGCACCGCCCCCCACCCCATGGAATGACCTTACACTCTCTTCATCAATCTAAAGACTTGGTATGTGTGTGAAGTTGGATATGGAGAAGGCTTATGACAGAGTAAACTGGGATTTCTTGGACCAGCTTGTGGGCAAATTTGGATTCAGTTACAATTGGAGAACATGGGTAAGAAACTGCATCTCAACTGCCTCTTTCTCAATACTGATTAACAATGAATTGGTGGGCTACTTTAGGTCCTCCCGAAGACTAAGGCAGAGGGACCCACTCTCGCCCTATCTTTTCCTCATTATAGCTGAAGCATTAGGCCAGGCTATAAAGTCAGGTGTGGGTGACAGGAAGCTCAAAGGTATAACCATCAGTGCAAACTTGAACAGCATCTATCACCTGCAATTTGTTGATGACTCTTTTTTGCTTGGAGATCCAACGGAATAGGAGGTCAGGAATAGCAGCAGGGCAAAATTTAAGCCCTGAAAAATCCCAGGTTTTCTTCTTAAACGGAATTGAGGATCTAAAGAGCATAATAAGAAATATCTTGGGATTTGAAGAAGGATCCCTCCCAAGCAAATATTTAGGCATGCCCATGTTTGTTGGAAGATGCTCTTCGACTCATTGACAGGCTATGATGGATCAGATCCAAAACAAATTAGCTGCGTGGAAAGGTAGATGACTTTCAAAGGCTGGAACGGTCCAACTTATTCGATCAACGCTTCAAGCTATGCCCACCTTTTTGATGTCCGTATTTAAAATGCCACGGAAAATTATGGATCTGGTAATGAAGATCCAAAGAGACTTTTTATGGAGTGGCTCGGAGTAGAAAAAGAAATACAGCCTGGTGTCTTGGGATAAAATATGTACGCCCAAGGATTGGGGGGGCCTTGGACTTCGAAGAATTGACAGAATGAATAAAGCACTTGCAGCAGAGCTGCTCTGGAGAATCTACACAGGGAAAACTAAACTTTGGAGCAAAGTTATGCAGCACAAACACCTGGACTCTTAACATATCCACAGGCTTTTCAGGCAAAAGTAGCTCCCTCGGGTTCGGCTATTTGGAACTTCATTAAGTCTTGCAGGGGTCTCTTACTACCTTGGCTCAAATGGAATTTGGGTAATGGTGAAAGCATTTCTTTCTAGAGGGATGCTTGACTAAGGCCCCATGCTCTTTTGGATGTGGAGAAGTTAAGACCTTTAATGCATATGCTGAGACTACATGGGGCTGCAAGGTGGTAGACTATTTGGAATATTCGGAGAAGTTAAGATTATTTGGAATATTTGGAGAAGTTAAGACCTTTAATGCATTATGCTGAGACTACATGGGGCTGCAATGTGGTAGACTATATGTAAACCAGGATCACATAAGGTCGCTTAAGGAAGATTTGGATAACACCCTCATTCCTAGAAGAATCTTGGAGGACATGTTAATCAGGGAAGGATGTCCTTCAGGAGATGGAACTGTAAGTGCAGCTTACCTAATCATCCTTCGAATGGAAGGCATTGTGGTCAGGAGATTCCCAGCGGATTTTATCTGGAATCATAAAGGGCTGCCCAAAGCCAATTTCTTTCTCTGGACTATGTGCCTCAACCGAATTCCCACATTGGATCAATTGAAAAGAAGAGGTTTCATAGGTCCTTCCATGTGCCCCCCATGTAGGAATGAGGGGGAATTCAGTGATCACATTCTTCTGCATTGCCCTTTTTCATGGCAAGTTTGGGGTCATTTCCTAAACACATTCAGTAACTATTGGGCCTTCCCAAAGACATCTCTGGAATTGGTGTCTCAGTGGAAATAAAAACTTGCTTCCCCCTGCCTAACACTGATCTGGGATCATTTTCTGGCACACGTCTGGAGAGAGATAGGAGAGTATTCAACAATGTAATGATTGGCTCTGGGATAAAATTGAAAAGTTTCTTCTTGAAATCTCTTTGGTACAGGGTCACTCAGGAAAATCTATATCAAGAGAGGAGGATGAATTAATCAGGAACTGGTTCAGGCATTGCGAACCCGCTATAGGGTCTGAGGAAAGTGTATTGTCATCTAGAAATAAAGACATCATTTGGAAAGCCCCTGAGGCTGGAAGACAGAAATTCATCTTTGACGGAGCCTCTAGGGGAAATCCTGGTCCAGCAGGATTTGGCGGTATTTTCAGAGATCATGAAGATCAACCACTTTTGATCTTTTCCCTGGACATTGGCTTTGACTCTAATAACATGGTTGAAGCCGTGGCGCTTTTAAAAGGTATGAATATTGCCCGGTCCAAAGGTTGGAACAGGTTGGTGGTCGAAGGCGACTCCCAGATTATCATAAATGCAGTCCAGAAGGAAAGCATAAAAACGTGGAAGCTTCAAACCGTTATAAGTGAAATTACACTCTTGATCCCACTTTTCAACCACATAGAGTTTATACACACTAGGAGGAACGGTAATAAAGCTGCAGAGTGGGCTGCTAATAAGGGGGTTGGCCTAAAAGAAAATATAAACTCTAATTTCTATTTTTGGGATCCTCCTTTCCCAAATGAGCTTCAATAAATTATTGCATTAGATGCATCATCGTGCCATTAAACTTGTAATCCTTTCGGCATGATTCACCTACCTTGGCATCAACAGGCTATGGTTGGCGCTGGGATTGAACGGGCTACCCCTTATGCGGATGCTGTAGAATCTGTTGATTCGGAACAGCATCCTTCCAGCGCATCCATTCATATTGCATGTCAGAATAGTGGTGGGGTATGTCAGATCACATGACAATGTGAAAGCACTCCTCTGCGATTGGTGCTTTGTTTTTTTTTCTCTGATTCCAAGGGTTGATCCTAGTTTTTTTGTTCCTTAGTGACTAATTAGTATCTCGCTAATCAAGTGGTTGAGGTGATTTTTGGTACTCGGTACCCCCTTACTTTCTACCCATTGTGGAAGTTTTCCGGGGTCTTTTTTAATTATTTTTTACTGTAGGCATGGTTCCTAGTTACCTTAGCAAAATGGAAGTAATCCGGGGTCTTTTTTAATTATTTTTTACTGTTGGCAGGTGTCGATTGATCTCGCTAATCAAGTGGTTGAGGTGATTTTTGGTACTCGGTACCCCCTTACTTTCTACCCATTGTGGAAGTTTTCCGGGGTCTTTTTTTAATTATTTTTTACTGTAGGCATGGTTCCTAGTATACCTTAGCAAAATAATAATAATAATAAAGGTTGAGGTGTCGATTGATGTCTTTTGATGTCATTTTGCTTTATATTGTTTAGTGATTAAATGTTGTATGTCACATCAAAATTACTAATAAAGGTTGAGATGTCATTTGGTGATATTTTTTTGTCTACACTATAGGTAGATATGTCATTTTGTATTTGTAAGTCAATCTTATATGTCACATCATGATTATTAATAGAGGTTGAGATGCCATTTGATACAATTTCGTTTTTTAAAAATATGGGTTGATATGTCATGTTGTGATAAATTGTTTAAAAATTCTATGTTGTAAGACACATCACAAATTATTTTTAAGATATTGGTGGGGGGTTGACAGGGACCCTACCCTGTTACATCAAGAGCAAAGGCCTCAAGCCCAGATATGGCTTAGAAGTTAGAAATAGTTACAGAGCAAAAGAATCAAAAACAACAAAGTTGTGAAAGGGAAGCAACCAAAGGACCGATGCCTTTTCTTTTTCCAAGCTTTCCCCCCTACCAGGAGTTTTCTTCTCAGTCAAAGGCGAGGGCTCTTGTTGAGCAATGAGAAGAGTGCCAAGCATATTGGCCTGCATGATGATACTGTCCACAAGAATTTTATTGGAAGATATGTCCATTGGGTTCTAAAGGAGGGGCTTATAGTCCTCCTCGAGCTTTTTCATTCTGTCATTCATGTTCTGCCACTGTTGATCCTCAATATTACTCCCATCCTTCTTGTTCTTAAGGCCTTTAATGTTCTCTTTCATGACCCTAACATCTTTTCTTATCCACTTGAGCACATCTTTATGCAGCTACATTTCAGTGTGTATAAAGTTGTCTTTGCTGCCCTAGTTGAGCTTTTCCAGGTCTTTACCCATGGATAGGAGGCTCTGAGTAGCAGTATCTGTCTTTGCTAGCTTCGAGTTGTCTCTGACCCTCAGAATCACCAATTTTGCTCTTACTTTTGTGCACATGGCTCCTTAGAACCCTATGCGGTAAAATTTCCTCCCCTGGTCATTTTTTAGTCTATGGGGCAGGCTGGGAGTGGCTAGGACCGGGTGTTTGGGTATTGGGATGACCTATGGAAGGCCTCAATCTGCCAGATATCACATGATTGTATAAGACCATGACAGCTTTGGTGAAGAGAATAAATTTTTCTTCCCCACTAAACACACACAACAGAATTTTCCAAAGACAAAGAGGATAGAGAAAGGGAAACTTACCAGAGAATTATGCTTGAAATGATTGAGAAACACCAAGTGGTAGTTGTGAACAAGGTGAAACCTTCCCTCAAGAGAGATGTATTTAATTATGATTTTGGTGACCTCGTCGTAGGATTTGGGAAAGGAATCCCAAAGATACCCACCATGGGTAAGGACCAGCTGTTCCCTAGGCTTGAGAAATGTGTGTTTGTCTTCCTCTTTGGTATATGTTCAGGTATTTTTTAGCCATATTAATAGGTGAATTAAAAAAATATTCAAAACCATAGTTACTGGCTTCGGACAGATCTAGACCGAATTCGGTTCGAACTAGTTTTTAGGCATCTGAATTTGTTTGTTTCAGCTTGCTTTATTTTTGTATTAAAAAAACTAATCGTAAGAACCCTAAAATTAGAAAGTTGAAACATGAAACCCTAATGTACGCACAACCACTTCTACAATCAATATCAACTATGTAGAAAGAAAATAAAAAACAAAGCAGCGGCAATATTCCTTTAGAAATGACAATCTTGCAAGATTATCAAAGTCCAACAATGGCCATAAAAGCAATACAAGAATCCAATTAGAAGCATTCAAGTTTGAGAAGAAGTTTGAGGGCAAAGTTGTTGTTTGGCACTGTGATTTCAATAATATTTAGTCTTTGCAAATGCACCTTTGACTTTAAGAATTTGTATTTTGTCTGTGACTTCTGCAACTGTGGAGATGATTTTTGCAATTGGGGAAGTTCCTATTGTAAGGAATTCAAGTTTGTTAGTGCTCCATAGTTATGGTAATGTAATTGTAACGGAGTTGTTTTGTTGTTGAAACAACTCGCTTGAATAGAAGAGTAGTTTCCTACTTTATAGAAAACTCTCTTCCTATATATTTGTCTATCTCAAATGAATTAATGGACAGTCATATTATTATTACATTGCATTTGTTTAATCTGAACCAAGTCTATTTTTTGGTATCAGAGCAAAAGATTTCTGTGATCTATTATATGGAGAGTTAAATTATGAAGGGGCAGATCCGCTGCAAGCTATGATTGCCCCAACAGATGAGAAATTATTTTGTGTGTTGAAAAAACGTACTATTTTGAGGCGTTAAGAACTGGCAGAATTGTTGTTTTAGTTTTACTTGCAGGATATCCACATCGGCATGCTATCCTTTGTTTTTATTACTTCAGATACCTGTGTAGTAGGATTCAACAGTTTTGATCTCGATTTGCATTTGGCGTGATACTTTCCACAGAGCTTCCACCCGCATCGAATTAGATTTGTATTAAGATTGGAAAGGGATTGAATATGAACTGGAATTCACTCCATCTCATTACCAGATTTGAGTGTCATGTGCTCACGAGCTCGCTTCTATCAGATCATATTTCGTTGAAGATTGAAGTCGATTCCTCAAGCCATGGTGCTACTCACATTTTGCACCGTGATATGATTTGGAACGTATCAACATATTTGATAGCTCTCTGTGCACATTCAGATTTCCATTCGTCTAGTTGATGAGGCGTCTGGTTGTTGAGGGATCCCATTCATCGCCAAACAGAAATAATTTACTAAGTCGTGCTCCTGTGCATGCCGTATGAGTTGAAAGAGGATAAAAGCAGGCAGAATACCTTGACGGCTCTGTCAATTAGTTTGTCGAAATCTTAAGGACTTCTTGTGGAATACAAAGAAATTAAATGGATCTGTGAAGGAAGCATGTGTTCCTGGTGAAGAAAGCTTAACGTGGAGGTTAAAACTATGCAGTTGTTTTTACCGTTCTCTCGAGGTCTACATGTCTGTCAACATGACCTGAACAGACACGTGTAATTTCATCCTCACGGCACATGGAGGTCAAATAAAAATTATGTAGTTATTAAGAATTTAAAAGTCAATAGGGTCATATTTTTTGTTTATAGGTATTAAAAGATAAAGTTCGCAGATTGGTTATTAGTTTTGAATCGTGTACTAATTTAAGATTTATGATTATTAATTTAGGTTTAAATTGGTCAAATTTTTAATGATAACCATTTTGTTATAATGAAAACTAATGTTTAGTTATTAGAGTCGTAGTTGATCAAAAAAACTGTTATGAGATTTGTTTTGTCATATGTAGTATATGATATAGGGATCAACTATTTTAGATTTGATAGCTTGAAGTTATTATATTGTCTCATTGATTTTAAATATATGATTCGAGTCTATTTATAGCCTTTATATTACGTGTCATGTAGGTTTTTGGGGTAATAGTCGTGTCTCAAATAATAGTTGTCATCTTGAGAATCAAAGTCAAAAATTTGTAAAAAAAAATGCCTCACTTTTCAATAATTGGACGTGTTTTCGCTTGTACGCGTCGTCCATCTTGTGAGGATAAATTGTACAGTGAGTTCCATGATCAAATTCGGTTCAGCTAAGCAGTGATATTAGAGGATGGAGGCAGGAGGACAATCAGCGTCCTCGAGTTCGTCACTACCTCAAAGGCCACAAATTGTTTTAGTGACACTTCTTGTTGTGTGTGATGAATAAGTACAGATGAGCATCCATGTTCTTGTGTGCAGTTGAGTGTTTGTGTTTCCCCTGTGATGATGATGATGATGTGGAGATTTGTAACATTGATACTATAGCAAGAAGTGTTCTTGATCAGATTGACTTGATGGCTAATGTGAATTGGTTGATGTGTCCCAATTCATGTATTCACCTGGATAGGTTGATGGGCTCCTATTCATGGATGATGTAGTTCCCACGGTTAGTGTTGAGTATTGAGAACATGTGTAGGCTACGGAGCGGGATGCTGCTTGGTTGAAGATGGTTTTTTCCCATGTTCGCACTAAGGGGGGGAATGTTAGGAATTCAAGTTTGTTAGTGCTCCATAATTATGTTAATATAATTGTAACGAAGATGTTTTGTTGTTGAAACAACTAGCTGGAATAGAAGAGTAGGAAACTCTCTTCCTATATATTTGTCTATCTCAAAAGAATTGATGGACAGTCATATTATTATTACATAGGATTTGTTTAATTTGAACCAAATCTATTACCTATGATTTATGCAACTGTGGTGCTGGCAAGCTTGCTCGATGGTGCTCAAGGCAAGCTTGCTCAGTGGTGGTCTACAACAAGGTTCTTCGATGGTGGTCTCCAAATAAGTATTTGCTCTAGTTTATTACATTTTGTTTTATATTTTTGGTTTAGGGATTTTTAATTTTTAGTTTAGGGTTTTTTAATTTAGAGTTTTACCTGTTTAGTGTTATACATAGTTAATCATTATATTACTTTATTTTATTAGATTTTGTTTTATATGTTCGGCTTACGGTTTTTAATTTTTAATTTAAAACTTTACACGTTCAGTGTTATATATAGTTATTAATTATATTATAAATTAATAAACAATTATAACTAGTTAATAATATATTATAAATAAATAGTTATAACTAGTTAACAGTAATTATATATGTTAATTATTTATTTATTATATATTAATTAGGTATATAATATATTATTTGATATAATTAATATATTTGTTATTTAATATTATTAGTTATTAACAACTAATTATGTATTGATATTATATTAACATATAATGTTAATAACTAAATAAAATATACATATAACATTAATAACTACGAGTATCTGTATCTATTTAGTTATTTGACCTATGTAAAAAAATGCTTATTTATTTATTTAATTTGTGAAGCTAATTTTTTAATTTTTTCATGATGTTTTTGGTAAAGTTAATTTTTTAATTTATAGTTATTGATGTTATTTAGTTTAGAATGTCATTGACTCAATATAAAGTAATATTATTATTTAATTATTAATTTGCGGAATTATTTTTATTTTTTTTATTTTATATTAGTTTTTTAATTTTATTTTTTAATATATTACAAGGAAATATATTTCAAATGTAAATAATAATATCAAAATTAAAGAAAGTTCATTATTATATTTTTACGATTTATATAAGTTTGCAAAATATTTAATTTTATTATATATTAAGAATAAATGATTATACATATTTTAAAATATATACTGAAAATGTTTATATTTTTTGCAAGTTTGCAAAATATTTAATTTTAGTATATACTAGGAATAAATGTTTATATATATTTTAAAACATTTACTGAAAATGTTTCTATTTTTTCTGCAGGGAGTTACCTTATCAGTTGTAAAATGGCAAATCGTCCATTGGAGATGAATTACAACAAGTCGCCAATCCCAGACATTTGAAATGCACTCTATGTGGTTCAAATATCACGGGAACTCTAACAAGGGTTCAATGCCATTATATTAGGGGTCCAGACGTAAAGATCTTCATCTACCCAATAACAAAAGAGTGAGAGAAGTGTGCAGAAATCATTGATTGAATTTGAAGCAAATATGAAATGAACACACAACAACTGCAAAAAAGGTTAAAAGACAATGCAATATGACATAAATTGGCTCTTTCAGTAGCTAAGCTCCATCAAAGTTTACCCGAGAAAGTAAAAGTGCACAGTGATGGCTTAAGCTTCATTGAAATCACCATGTAAGCCACAGGAAAAGTATGAGATTGACAGATTGGTGAGTCAATTTTTTATGCAAACACCATCTCTTTCAATGTTGTTTGAAATTTGCCTACAAACACCATAATAGAGGGGGTCGCAAATTTTGGGAAAGGATACACAATATCATCTTTTGCAATCCTAAGAACTACTCTTCTAGAAGAGGTGACATCAATATCTAGCAAACTAAATAAAATTAAAAATAATTGAAGAAAATTAGGTTGAATTGTAATAAGTGATGGGTGGTCTGATACAAAGCAAAGGCCCCTCCAAAACATTTTGACACACTATCCAAAAGGTGCTATGTTTATCAAATCAATTAATACAAAACAAAGAGGTAAAGGTTGTAGATTTCATTTTCAAATGCATTGAATTTGTCGTTATGGAAATTGGAGAAGAATAGGTCGTCCAAGTTATTATAGATAATGCAACAAATTGTATAACAAGTGAACTTCTCATGGATAAGTTTCCTCGTCTATTTTAGACCCAAATGCAACTCATGTTTTAGATCTTTTGCTTGAAGATTTGACAAATTTGAAGTGGGTAAATAGTGTTGCTAGAAAAGGGCAACAAATCTCCAAAGTCATACTTAATCATCGCTTGACCTTAAGCTTGTATCATTCAATTGCAAAGCGTGAACTTCATTCCACTGCTGAAACAAGATTTGCATCTAATTTTATAACTTTGCAAAGGGAAGTGGCGGAGAGGACAGCTCTGAAAAAAGTTGTGGTAAGTGAAAAATAGGCACAATCTAAGTTTTCTAAGGAAAGCCTCGCAATAGATGTTGACAGATTTATCTTAAGAAGTTCATTTTGGGAGGGCGTTAAAAAGGCCCTAAAAGTATTTGAGCCATTTGTCCAATTGTTGAGATTGGTTGATGGCATGAAACCTTGCATTAGCTTTGTGTATGAGGGCATGGAGCAAGAAAAGGAACGGATAAAGAAGTATTTACAGATGATGTTGAAGTTCAGTGAATATGGACATTGTGGACATACGATGGGATATTCATGCAACACGGTGCGCTTTGAATTCTAAGCTTATAGAAGTGGATCATGATGCAAATAGGACGTAAAGAACGATATATTGGAAACAATAAATAGGTTGGTTCATGATGATGATGAGAAGGCAACTCACTACATTCAAGTACCAAAAGGGCATGTTTTATCATAAAGAGACACAAGACATCCACTACATGGATCCCCATCTATGGTCACAAAATTATTGGTCTTCTACTTCAGAGCTACAAAAGCTTGTCATGTGTATCATCCACAGCCAATGTGCTTCTACATGCGAAAGAAACTAGAGTACGCATGATTTGATCCACACCAACAAGAGGAATCGACTGGGAGCTAAAACACTCTCAAATTTTGTCTTCATCCACATCAATTTACATTTGCTTGAGAACAATCTTGCAAAAGAAGATGGCGGTTCTCACCTTAGAAAACCATCCTTCAAAGAAATTCATGAAATTATTAATAGTGATGATAAACATGGATTAGATGACGGTGCTAGTGTTGATTTTGATTTTAAATAAGGTTTTGATGTTGAAACAGGTTTTGATTTGCAAATGTTTGAAACTTTTAAGTTTCATTTCAATGTTGAGCTTAGGCTCTAAACCATGGCTCTCTTTTAATGTTATTCAAATTGTATACTCTTATGCATTTCTCAACTCTACAAGCTTTAATTTTATGCTCATTATCTGGTAGATGGATAGAAATTTTGATATTTTACATGATTTATGGTATTTGTGTGCATTTGTCTATGTATACATATATTATATATATATACCAAACAAGATTTTTCCATTTTTTTGGGAACTCCGAATTTCCAAATTTTGTTGCCCTTTCGAACATATTGGGATTTCCAAACCTGGTATTTATGTGTACAACTAACATGAAAGTAGTAATTGTTTATTATATTTATTTGAAGAGAACATTCCACAATAAGGTCTAAAGTTATCTTTCATTTGTTAACCAATAAGGAAGATGACAAGTGCATTTTTAAATATTTTTTAATAAAAAAATATGCAAGTCCAAGCTTTAAGACATAAGAAGTTCAACATACAAAAAGTAATACTAACTCTTGACTGGTTGAGAGTGAGCAATAATAATAACCAATTGAGCCCAGTTAAGCAAAACCGATTGCTGTAGTAACTTGCCTTCAGCCTTCAGCAGGGACTTATAACATTGCCTTGATTACTCTCTTATAATAGTGTGCATGTGTAGAAAATTATTGTTCAGTACTCCAGCAGAATATAGAAGTAAGAATGGGAATATTGAGGATAATCGATTAGCTTCGCTGTTGTTGACTAACTCTTAGTGAAAGCTATGTTTGGCTTCTTTCATAACCCTGACTGTGATCTTCAATTGCAGAGGTGTTTAGTTTTGAGTTGCATGATAGTACTATACTTTTAAGAAAATTATGCACAGAGCTTAGCAAAGTGGGAAAACACTACTCCAGTGCGATTCTACAGGCATTACACTAATGGATAGTTGTCTGGGTAACTACATACAGGAGAGGAGCTCCTTGTCTATAAGTATGGCAAGACTTTGCAATAAGCTATTTTTTGTTTTGTCTATAAATATGGAATGACTTTGCAATAAGCTATCTTTTCTTTTGTCTATAAATATGGAATGCTATTGCAATAAGCTATCTTTTGTAGTCCACTGTTCTTTTAGTTTCATTAGATTGTGTGAATAAAGCAAACAGGCTGCTAATCTAAAAGAGATATTTCAGCAAGCAGCTTTTCAGAACTTTTTATTGTAATAGTAGAGGGCCAGTTCTAGCTTTAATACAGTTTGGACTGGAGAATTTTGATGTGAATTAAGAAATGGTATTGCTAATAGTAACTGTGTAAGTACATTTTAGAGATGATAAGCACAGAAGCTATCTGGAATGTAACAACGATGGAAAAAGAAAAAAAGAAAATTCAAAATACAATGCGACTCAGTTTCTTGATTCAAATATTTGTTATAGTGAGATTGACAGTGAAGTGCTATGTGAAATCAAGTCATCAAACGGAAACATATCTACTATAATTATTACAAATGGCCAACGTATAGTAATCAGCAATATGATCCGTATTTTATTTTAGTTTGGGTTTGCCCCACCCAAATGGCATGTGAAAAAGAGGGACAATTCTGGCTAATTTTTCTAGAAAAGCTATCCCACAGAACTGTAAGAAAATCCATATTCTATGGTTTTCAAAAGAATTGATTTTAGTTTATAATTTTGTTTCTTCACAGAGTAGGAATGAATAATATTCTTCTGTGATGTCGACATTGTTGGTAATATGGTTTCCAAAAATAATTAAAAATTTCACTCCACATTAATTTCCAAAATTTTCAATGCTAGGGCATTTAACGTCCTTAAAACTCGATTTGCCTATTTTAAAAAATATGCATGTACGAATAGTAAATACAGCGGTTTTCTTTGAAATGAGCCTGTAGCACATATTTAGAAAAAAAAAAGGAAAAAGATTGTGAGCCAAAAAGTGATTGTAGTGCAACACCTCGGTGAAGTCGGCTTGTCTGCCAGGGTTGTGTTGAGATTCAGGTTTAATCTCGATGTCGGCGGACTCGTCGACAATTTCCTGCATTGTATTTTGAATGAATTCATCGAAGGAATCGAGCTGCTGGCGCACTAGCCCCTTCTCATCGAAGTAGGCGCTAATGACGACCCATGCATCCTCCTGAGTTATCTCCTCCCTCTCCCTCTCCACCATCATCTGCTGCTGCTGTTGTCGGACTTCCTCTCCATCTCCCTCTCCCACTTCCTCCTCCTCCTCCTCCTCATTCACACTCGCACTAGCACTGGCACTAGCACTGTTGTTCCCATCATCATACTCCTCCCGCCCCTGCTCCTCAAATTCATCCTCCCCACCATACATCATATTATTAAATGGTTTCAGTGCGCTTGGAAAGAGCGATTCAGAGTTTTAAGAGGTAAATTCAATTGCGCAGGGCTTCCTTTCAACGCCGAACACCTTTCTCCCCCTTTTTTATCTCTATATAACCCTACACCGCAACCCTCAGCCGACCGTATGCGTATCATGGAACGTATATAACCACCGTATCTAAGCTCATGCGGTTTTCCAAAACCGTCCAACCGGCTCCACGCGAAACCTTCTACGCTTATCATCCATTTAAAACCCCATTCTATGCAATAGTCTTGCTGCTGCTCTTGGTCCCATAGACCATTGGGTTTGGCCGTTATTAAAATCTTTCATTCATTTGTGTATTCACAATGATGGAACGTGGGATGTAGACGCCGTAAGGGATCATAGGGTTTTTTGTTCCATAATGTGAGCTATATTTACATGGGGAGTGGAACACAACGTAGGTAGGAAATGTAGTAATAATTGTATGTAGATGGATTTTGGGTTGATTAGTAAGCATGATGAATAAATGAGTGTATGAATGAACCAAAATGAATATTTGTTAAGCGATGGTTCAAAATATCTAAACAAGAAGCACTGTATTTAAAACCCTATAGTTATAAAATCCACAAAGTAAAAGATACATTGCCTTTTTTTCAATTTACATTGTTTAACTATTAGCTTTGTCAATCAAAGTAGCATGGTTTGTACATTGTCAATCCTATATTCATTCATACTCGATCCTACTTGCGTATGAAATTTATTTTACAAAGAGGAAAAATCAGAAACAGTACACAAATGTATTTGTTATAAGGTTTTGCAAGTCACCTCTCCATCTCCTTTAGCGTCTCCACAACCCGACCAAAACCTATAGTCATGATTGCCAAAATGTGAAGTAAAACATGATGTAATTTATCGTTATCAATCTTCAAGGGATTTCCAGATAAATGCTCCATGATACTATTAGTAAAATTACATGTTTTATTCGTGTATATGAATTCAAAACTCATATTAAACAAGTAATTGTTTATCTATTCCTATCATTTTGGATAGAATAAAGTAGTTACCTGCAACATTCAACTAAATACTAAAATACAAAAATGGTTGTGAATATAATAGACTTATTTAAGTTTTACAACTTGAAGTCTTAAAATTCAATGCACCCAACATGATCTAGAGTGGCATTGCTCTTGTCCAATTTACAATGAATTAGTTTACCATGATTGAAATAGGTGATACAATGCAGATCACCATGTTTCGCTCTCAACCAAACTTATTTTCTAATATCCAAGATAGAAATTGACCGTAACTCTAATAATAGTATGTAGAATCAACTTTGAATAAGGGCCAAATCAAACGAAACATAAAAATTCTAAATAGTGAATATCAATCAACACAAGTTGAAGACTTTGAACAACTAGCTATTAAAGAAATTCTCCCTCCAAGAGGCTACCCTTCACTCAATATGCACTTGATTAATTTTGATCAATGCATTGTGGCTGTCCATTGTGAAATGGATGGCCATGATGCGTTGACCGTCATTGACTGTGTACATATTGAGTGAAGATTAGTCGTCGGTCTACATTTGTGTGTAGAAGGATTGCCTTCTTAACCTCAAGTTTTCTGTCTGAATTATCCATATGTCGACCTCCTATTTCCATGTATTTCCTATTGAAAGCATAAATTTCTTCATAATCACACTCAAAAAATGACTCCCTCCTTCTCATAAACTTGGTGAGATGTTTTGGCCACCCTAGTCGAGCGTACCTCCAAGCATAAATCTGCCTATAGTTCACAGAGATGTGAAATCCACTAATATTCTCCTTTACGAAAATTTCAGGGTAAAAGCTGTAGATTTTGGACGTTCCTTGTTACCATTGTTATGCAAGGCATGTCTGGATATGTTGATCCAGAGTACCATCCATGGTTTCAGTCGATAGAAAAATCTAATGTTTACAACTTTGGGGTTATTTTGGTGGAGCTTCTCTCTAGCAAATTAGCGGTAGATACAACCCTGAGGTTAAAGCCATGGTTAGTGCAGTTGTAGAGTTGGCTTTGAGCTACCATTTTGGAAGCAACAGGGATGTTAGGCTAGACATGAAGGAAGTTGCAGGTAAGCTTAAGGAAATCAATCAATTGCATTAAACAAATTTAGATATTAATGAATGAAATATTGTTTCTTTTTT